>CAKNWT010091338.1:0-14567 GCA_932066315.1 Andricus coriarius | reverse complement strand
GTCAAGCCGGCCACGGGACAGCGCTGAGATCTTAAATCAATTGTGACTTTAAAACTATAAAACATAATTGCCAGATATTTTTCAAAAAACTTCCTTGAATCCTAACAAAAGTTTAGGTGACCGTTAATTTTAATTTTCTGAACATTCGTTCGACTCCCGAAGCGTTTGAAACTTTCAATATCCAATTTACGCCATGAGAAGAATAAAAATCGTTGTAAATTTTTAGTGACAATTCATTGGAATTCTATGGATGCCGTTAGTTTCGTTATATGATGGTGCATATTTTCTGAAATTTTTATTACAAAATTCCTATTATTTTAGAATTTGTGGCGAATTGAACACAAAAAAATCGTATTTTGCGATTGCAGAAAAAAGTAACATTTTCTTGATTATTTCGAAAACTAATAAAGTTATCACATTTATTTATAGGACTAAAAATATGCGCAATCAAATTTACTATTCGGGTATGTTATTAAAAAATTAAAATTTGACCTGAAAAAGAATATGACCCTGGGGCCAACTAAAACGACGGCGTTTCGGGCGTATCCCCTTTTGATCGCCGGCGGTTCAATTATGAATCCTTAATAAAAAAATAAATTTTTTACAAAGAAGTTGAACTTTAAGACAAATAACCGACTTTTCAAGCAAAAAAGAGGAATTCTCCACAAAATACATGACTTAAAAGATAAATTTTTAACCAAATAGTTGAATTTTTAACCGAAAAAGATAACTTTTTAACCGAAAATTGAATAGTTTAATTGTAAGTTTAAACCATTTATTTTCAACTAAACATAAAACGAATCTTCATCAAAATAGTTAAATTTTCAACCAAAGAGGTGAACTTTCACCTAAAAAAATGAACTTTGAATAAAGTAGTTTAATTTTTTTTAAATGTGACTTTTTAACAATATAGTTGCATTTTCAAGAAAATAATTAAATTTTCATCCAAATAATAGAATTTTTAACCAAGCGAGATGAATTCCGAACCAAAAATATAATAGTAGCCTTTTCAATAAAAAATTAACTTTTACCCAAAAATATAGTTGGATTTTCTTATTGGGTTTAAGTTCTAAATGTTATCTAATTTCGTAACGTTATTTTCATTTATAACCCCCTTCTTGTTACCAACCTAAGTTTTAGCCCCCCCCCCCCCCCAACTGATAACGTAGTTTATGGAAAGTTACCCCCAGGCCACTTTTTCTTTTAGGACTACACACCACTCACAGAAAAACAAAATGTAATCTTTACAGCAATTTCAGAGTAATCTTAACTGCAACATAAATTAACTTTACGTGTTAAGATTTACCCATCACATGGGAAATGGTTACCATGTCAATTCTATTAAATCTTGTTTTGTTTCGATGCGAAAAAATTCAATTTTATTTACTTGAAAATTACCTGCAACAAAAATTCACTTCTGTTTTTTCTGTGCTGAATATTCAATAATCGCGCGCCTGGCGCGCGTGTGTGTTTGCTAATATATTAAAATAATTATATTTAATTTTGATTTAATAAATATTTCATTTATCATTTATATATTAATTTATTTAAAAAACGCTACAATGTCTTAAATTTATCCTCAAATTAGAAATTTATGTAGAATGGTTCTATTTCGGTGTACACGTATTCGAGTTGACGTAATTTACGGTAGCTGCAATATGACCGCACGAACATTGCACCGCGTGTGCACCCGCATAACGTTAAAAAAAAGTAGGAGCTGAAAATATTACGTACGATGCTGTAGAGAAGGATTTAACCGCATTAAAATCCACGTGTGCAAATAATGTCTTCGAAACTATTCCCAGGCTTTTATGTTCCAACCAGACGCAGAAAGACTTTTTAACAAAAAAATAATAATGAAAAAGGTACCTTGAGTGAAAATAAACGAAAAATCAAGCCAGTTTTTTTCTTCTGCTCCCCATTTCTTCAAAATTAGCTCAAAAACTTTCTGAGACAAACATTTATTAAGGGAAAAAATAAAAATGATGATATTTTAATTTTTCCCTTCAAGTTAATAAATTCTTAAAAAACAGCATATTTCGCGGGAAACCCGGGAATTTGCCGGGAATTTTTCGCACCTTGAAAAATACGGGGAAATGCCGGGAATTTGCCAGGAGATCTGAAAAATCTGTGGCATTTTGGAAAAAGAATTTTTTTTTATTTTAGTAAATTTCCGATCGTAATATGGCCCTGCGTTTTACAGGAATTCAATACAGCGGAAGAAAAATATCACCTGTTATTTCCCGGTTTATTCCCATATCGCAAACATTTTTTCATGGTCCATGCAATTAAAAAATTCGAACTCTTGAAGCTGAACTTTTTTTATTGAAAGGAATCAAATCAAAACTGAACTGCAAATGAAAGCTCTCAAACTGGGATTCTTTTGAATTTTATACTTTTAAAATTGAGGGTGATAGATTTTTAGTTAAAAAATATAAATCTACGTTATCATTTTCAGTACTCTAAATTGAAGAATGAATAAATATTTGAATGTTGAAAATTATTTCATTTTTAAGCAATTTTCAGTTAGAAACATTAAAAATTGAACGATTTTAAATTTAGTTAAAACTAAACACTTCTTAAATTAGAAATTAAAATTATTTTTATTTCAAGTCGCTTGAAATCAATAATTTATCAATTTATATATAAATCAACATTCAAAAATGTCACTTGCAAATAAAATATTTAAAAAATCAAACCATTAAAATTCTAACGATCAAAGTTTAAATTTATCATTCTGAAATTTTAATGATTCAATGCTTTATATTTTGAACAATTCAGTTTCAAGTTGTTTATTTTTGCATATTTGATTTATAATTACTTATTTTCAATATACAATCAAATATTGCTAAATAATGAAAAAATTTCATTTTTGACTAAAAAACAATCAAATTGCATACATTAAAAGTGGAATTTTTTACTGAAACAACATTTGAACATATGATTTGAAATTGAATGAAAACGTTTAATTACGAATCTGTTAATTTGAAATTATTTCAAAATTCCAAATTGTTTATAAAGTTTAATTCGGACGTCTACATTTTGTTTAACTACTAAGGCTTTCGAATTAAAATAGTTGAATTTTCAATGTTCAAATCTGTAAATTTTTTAGTGCTGAACTCGAAAATTTTGGGCCGTTTCTTGGTCCAGCGCGGCCACCCTTTTTAAAATTATTAGTTTCAGGTTAAAAAGTTCATAATTTAAAAAGGTCAAATAAATACAGTTTGCCAATAAATTATTTTTTTGTCTTTATGAACATCAAAGTCTTTATTTTTTCTTTCACATTTTTAATTAGAATTTTTTCTTCAAATTTTACTGTTTATTCATGTTAGTATTTATTTTAGTAATTTCCATACTATTCTTAATGAACGCATATAATGTGGGTGCGTTTCCAATCAATTTTCGTAAAATTTGTTATACTTTTTGTATGTTTCGTTTTGAGTGATTATTAATTTGAAGAGATTAATTATTTCATGTTAAACGTTTTTTTCACAAGTTAAGGAACACTAACAGAATGAAACAAATATTAAATAAAAATACCAATGATAGTTTAATAGTAAAATTCTCTTTTTATATAATTTTTTTCAATATGTACAACACAGTGAAAAAAGTCTAAATATATTATTTATATTTTTTTTATTTTGTTGTTCAATCTACATAGAATTAAATCGAATCTTAGACAAACTGCTCATGATTAATAATTGTGTCAACATTTCCAGTATCTTTTAGTACTTTTTAAACTGAAATTGAGGGGCAAGAGAAAACAGAAAAAAACCGGTAAAAGCGTAAATCCGGGATTTTACCGCGAATTCAAAAATTAAATTAAATTTTGCTAGACATCCTGTACTTAACAATATACTCTACCAAAAAAATCTATTATTCCCTATTCTCTTAAACTTTGAAATCCCTTTAAAAAATACAGTTTTGTCACGAGAAAAATTTTTTATTTGAAAATTTAAATTTACTACAGAACGTTTCCGAAACTCACTCTTACCTACCCCCTAAACTTTAAATATTTTCGTAAAATATAACCTAATTTTCAAACTAATAATTGAACATACTATGTATTTGTAAACTATACTAGAATAATATGCAAGAAGTTTAATTTTTCTTCTTAAAGTCAATATCTTGAAAGTTGAAGAGTTAAATATTTGTTTGAAACCTTTTTGTGGAATTAAAAAATGCTACTGTAAATTAACTTTGTATCTACTTGAAGGAAAGGGTCGTTTATCCAAATAAGAAATAATTTTGTCTAAATTTTATTTAACTTAAATAAAAGCTTTATTGGTCTGTAAGAATTAAAAATCAATTTGAATAAAACTTTTATCTCCACGAATACATCTCTCTTGGAAAATACATATCTCTTCTATCTTAAATAATTCAATCATCTTAAGAATAAATTTTCATTCTGACCATTTTTATTATTCAGTTAGCTTCTATCTCAGCGTCGAGAATCTAGGTAGATAAATATTTATGAAAAATACTTGAAGAAATTGAATTGTTTTTAAGGAAGATGAAGTAGTATGCCAATATTGTACTCGATCTTCTTTCCTTCGAGAAATTTTTTAACTCTATTTTTCGTCACTATCTGCAGTGAATGTAGGTCGTAGAGTATGCACATCATAATGGATTGAACACCTTATAATATAAGTACATCATCAAGTCGAGTGTCTGTTCCTGAGAATATCTGATCTCAAAGATCAACATAGGACTTGCAAGTTCCGGAATCTTCTCTCGGAACTTGAAGATCCAAATATATAACAGATTTTCTCAATTAAGTCTGATTACTTATTCATTAATCGCAATTCCATAAATTATTACATTATGACTGTCAGAAAGTTTCAGTATATTGATGTTTTTCACAAATTTAATATCGTCAACCTTCCTTTAAAAAGAATTAAAACTTTAAAATGTAATGTTTTAATGGGCATTCCACGACTCGTCCTCACACCTACTTCAGGAACGAGATCGTACACACAGGCTGGCCTTTGTAGACCCCCCGTGGTGACGAAAAGCAGCCCTTCTAGTATTTTCTTTACTTGGAAAAATCTATATGCATGAAGTAATTCATGTCACGAATTAATAATAATCTGGTTTTTAAGAGACCACTTTATTTAATCATTCAGAAAACAGTTTGTTGGGTTCAACAAGAAAAAGTTTGGACTCCCATTCATAGCTTTATAAGGCGCTAAAAGTTTTTTTTGACTGCCTCTCGTCACCACGAGAGATCCACACGGGCCAGACCGTGGGTACGACCTCGTCCTGAAGCAGGTGTGAGGACGAGTCATGGACCGTCCGTATAACGTCAAAGCTGAGGAATATTAGGGTTAGGTAGGTTTTGGTGATGGGTCATAGGTCAAGGGTCGCAGGTCATGATTCATTGGTGTCATAGTTAATGGGCAAAGTTCAATGGTGAAAACATTGGAAGATTTTTCTACTATATCGCCTATCTATAAGATACTTTGAAGCATTTAGTCTGTATGGACGCATCTGAAATTCATTACCGGCACAGAATCGTCATTTCTCACGTCGACAATTGGAATCGAAAGGGACAATGGTATTATCTGGTATCTCGATATCTACCAATCATAATCACTATTTGTCACTCTAACACGGAGAGCTGAAGCCGGTACTCCCATCGTAATCTGATTTATCGCTTTCAGTTTCGCAAGCGGCAATATTCTCGTGATGTGCGAATGATTTGTGGGCGACTGAAATCTGAAACGACTGGAGGTTAATTACTCCTGTTCAACGATCTGCATACAAGCTTTTCTCTTCAAAAGCATCCAATCGCGTTGCAATCAAAACTTATTAATCAAAGTTGAACAATTTTTTATAATTTGCACGTTGAAAGACAGTTGATTTTAAATCTAAGCTCGCTAGTTTGAGCGCGCCTAGGGCGCGCGACTGTTGTTTCTCGCACTCGATTATACAGGGTGTTTTTTTTAACTTGAGACATCGAACTTTTGACCCCCCGCCTTCATTGAGGGGTTAATTTGTTTACAGTCACTTTTCCCCCTCGAAAATAAAAAGCTCTTATTTCGGATATTTTTTCATAGGATGTGTATTTATTTAGATATTTTGATGTCTCAAGTTAAAAAAAACACCCTGTATATTTATCTCGCGACACGCCCTCGGTCCTTGTATTTCCCCCACATTTTTGCACAGACCTTTTAAAATTTATGATCAAAACATCGACAACAGTAATTTGGTGATTGTGAATTCTCTTTTGTTAAAGCTCCTTCGGCTTTAAAGAACACACTCTCATCACGTATCTCGTGCTTCGAAATCGATTTTGTCCAAAATTCTAAATTTTCTACAAACACTATTATATCAAATATATATTACATTTATTAACGCCTGAAACTTGACCTGAACCTTTACCGCGCGCATGCTATTCGTCAATCAAATTTTCAGTCCATTTCGAGGCTATTTTATTGTTTGTATTATTAATTGTTTACAGTGTACGCCCTACTACCACCTTTATGCGAGAAATTTATTTTGCGAGTCGAAATCATGTCCAAATCAAGTAGTTGGTCGTCATAGGTTGGAGAATCTAGTTATAACGTCAGTCCCACCAAACTTCGGTTAATTAATGGGGCGTGTGAGGACCGAACTGGAACAGAGAGAGTCATAGTTGTTTGGTTTTTTATACTGAGGTCACCAGCCTTCAGCAGTGTAGTATTAGATGGGATTTCATATGCTCCCATCTGCCCATTCCCGGCCTTCCTCTAGGTACGAAACCAAAAACATATATATATAATTATTTTTTAGGTAGTTTTTTACGATCTTGTCTCGTGTGGTTTTTAATAACAATCGAATTTTTTATTCTCAATGCTATTTTTACGAATAGAACCATTTTTGTTTTCTCATCTTTTTTCATATTTTGCATAGTTTGACCGCAGAATGGAATTTTTCATTTTTCATTATTTTTTTGCGCGATCAAAATTTGAATTTTTGATTTATCACAAAATTCAAAAAGTTGTTATGACAATATTGTAGGGTGTTCAAAAAGCAACGATTTTCTTCTCTAGACTTTTTTTCATATCGTCCTTTTTTTGTTTAAAATGTTGATTTTCGTTTGCTTTTTGGAATTTTGTAAATGCTATAACTCCGGTAATTCTTCTTCTATCAAAAAAAGTTATAAAAATATTTTGCTTGCCCTTTTGAGGCTAACGAAGTTGACCTTCATTTTAGGACACTTCAAGAGTATACCAAAGCACAATATGCCAAAACCTGTTTTTTGGGTTCCGCACGTCTGAAAACGTGGACTTTTGACAAAAACGGGGGGGGGGGGGGTCAGATTTTACAAAAATCTAATACCTTCTCTGACGTGAATGTAAAAATATATTTTTGTTTTTGGATGATTTGAAACTATTTTTAAAGATTTCAAGAGATTTTTAAACACTTAGAAAGGTTTCAAAGGTTTGTGATATGGAAGAGAGAATTTTGGAAAAGAATTATAATTCTGAATTTGAATTCCAAGTCAAATTATAATTCATTACGCAAATTCCCTGTTTCAAGTCAGAATAATATTTATTTACTTAATTTTATATTATAATTTAAAAATATACATGAACTTCCTTTTTCTAAAGTTAGAAGAGGGCTGTTTCAAATTATGACGAATTCTGAGTTGTAGACCATATTTTTTTATTGCCTTCTTCTAAATCAAAATAAAAATTATTTTCCACAATTCTTTTTTCAAAAGTGAAACTTACAATTCTTTTAAAGAATTACCTGGCCCAATTTGCAAAAGTATATTTCTTTATCTACTGAAATTCCATGTCGCAAAGTCGAAATTATAATTCTTTACTGAAATCCCATATCCCAACTCAGAATTATAATTCTTTTAGAAAATTTACCGTTCTAAGTCAACATTAAAGTTTATTGAGTGAAAATTATTCCTTGAAGATTTTTTGAATAGCGACTGAGCTTTGATTTAAAAAAAAGTTAATAACAAGTACATATTTTTCCCATTTTTTCGAAAGCCGAGCTTTTCTTAGGAAATCCCGTATTAATTTCAAAAGCCCGGGGCACGGGTTATTGTTAAGCTGTTTTAAAGAAATTATGGAATTGTTTTCCGCGAAATAAGCAAATTGGGGGAGCTTGATTGCCAAAAATCGAACATAATAGGTCGTAAAACTATCCACAAAAAAAAGAAATGCTCAATTCCAAGAACATCATGAATTCCCATTTAAATAATCAAATATTAATGCGAAATTGTTTCGAAATGAATAAAAAAGATTGTTCTCGTATGGGTTTCAGCATAAAATGTATTTTATTTCTGGAATGTTATACGAGACGAGAATAAATAATGTTACTGAACTCTAAGCTTTATTATCTTTATTCAAAAATGCACTGCTCCTTATGTTAAAGTTGATGATTTAACTGTTTTGTTCAAAATTGTTTTTTTTTATTGAACATTAATTTTCTTTACTGAAAATTTAAATATTCCATTTTTGGACAAAAATTGATTGTCTTTAGTTAAAAATGCAATTGTTTCATTTTTCGTTGAGAATTTATCTGTTTTTATTAAAAATTCAAGTACCACTCGGTTGAAAGTTGAAATACTGTGTTAAAAATTCATTTATAGGTTGAAGATTCGACGGAAACCTGAGACTGTTTCCACAAAGATAAAAAGGCCATGGGACAATAGAAATAATAAAATATCAATACGAAATTGTTTCGAAATTGGAAAAAATTGCTCTTCTCGTATGGGTTTCAGTTGAAAATTTATTTTATTTCCGGAATGCTATACGAGACGAGAATGAATATTAGATAGTGTAACTGCATTCGAGACCCATTGTCCGGTTGATAAAAACGCGAATAAATTTCGTTCTCGCAATGGGAATTTTCCAGGGTTGAAATCAGTGGACAAGAATAACATTGGCTCGACGAGAAATTGAACGTAAATTTTTCTATAGCTCCTGGTGGACCCGGGGAGAAATACACACTGGAGAAAATACGAATTTACGAGGTTTCCACTCATAAACTCGACTTCACTTTAATTCGTGGACAGTGGTATCCAGAAACTGAAGCTGAAACTCTGTGAGCGATTTGCATGAAATTTGAATCACTGAGGACTTGCGCGCCATCGCCAGTCCCTCTGTTAAGGGATATATCTTTTGAATGCATAAACGATGCGTACGGCTAATAAAACTCGGAGGCGCGAAAATTGAAGCACCCCATAATCTCGTTCAGTTGTACCACAGCCGCACGAGATAATCGTGTTACACGGAATCACCAACTTCCCTTCGGAAATTCACCCGGAAGTGGATCCCGCAACGGGATTACCTCTTGTCGAGATTACCTGGATTTTTTTGCTTTCTAAATACTAAACAAATTATTCCAATTACGGCTCGATCAATTCGCGGGTGGAAATTGAGTTTGCCCGGGGGATTTAGTTTAGTAGCGCCCGTGGAGGTTGTAAATGCTATTTTCAGAAATTTCGATGGCGTTCATTGCTTGGAAATTAGTATCGAAAATCTCAGGGGGAAAAAGCCTGTTATCGAAATTTAGTATCTTCGCGGGTTCCAGGCAGTACAATATTTTCATGGTCCAAGAAAGTTTGTCTTGTCTTATAGAAATGTACTTAACGAAACAAAATCAAGTTACTTCAATCTAGTAAATTTGTTTGCGACAAAAATTATTGACGACCCTGAAATTGCCAAGTATATGTATTTCAAACTTTTTTAATTAATTATAAATAAACCAAGCGTCCAATCAAAAAATTAAAAACACCTTTGGATTCGTCTTCGAACTATCTGGGTGTGCCTTTTCTTTATACCATTTTTGAAAGAATTACATTATTTTTTAAAGTTCTGGAATTGTTATAAACAAACTAAGCGTCCGATCGAAAAACAGAAAACACCTTTCGATTCGCCTCGAAAATATCTAAATTAGCTTTTTCTTAAAGAATGTTCTTAAACAATTTTCTTCTTCATTCAACAAACGCGTACATTTGCGTGGTCCCATATATGGATTTAAATCATTTTAAATTAATTATGAACAAGCTAAGCCTCCGATTAAAAAACCAAAAACAAATTTGGGTTCGTCTCCGAAATATCTAGTTGTGCCTTTCTGGGGGTTTTAGCAATTTTTTAAACAATTAAGTCATTTGTTAATAATTTCTGTTCGAAAAACCAAAAACACTTTCAGATTCGTCTCCAAAATATGTAGGAGCGCAATTTTTTAAACCATTTTTTGGACATTTAAATCATTTTTTTATAATTTCAAATTTTATAGGTATGGATTTGAAACTTTTGTAATTAATTATGAACAAACTAAACGCTTTTTCAAAAAATTAAAAATACCTTTGGATTCGTCTCCGAAATATCTAGGTGCACGTTTTTTAAAACCATTTTTAAAACAATCAAATTTGTTTGAATTTTCTGCAATTATTATAAACAACCTAAGCCTCCAATCGAAAAACCAAAAACACCTTTGGATTCTTCTCCGAAATAAATAAGTGTGCTTTTTTTTGTTACCATTTTTGGAACAATTACATTATTTTTTATTGTTCTGCAATTCTTGTAAACAAACTAAACGTCCGATCAAAAAATCAAAGATACCTTTGGATATGTCTCCGATATAAATAAGTGTGTTGTTTTTGTTTTTTTAAGCCATTTTTTAAAATATTGAATCAATTGTTAATCATTTCAAACTTTATAGCTATGGATTTCAAACTTATGTGATTAATTATAAACAAACCAAACTCCCAGTCAAAAAATGAAAAACACCTTTGAATTCATCTCTGAAATATCTAGATAAGCCTTTTTTGTCTTTTTACCATTTTTTAAACAATTACATTATTTTTTAATGTTCTGCAAGTATTATAAACGAATTAAGCGTCCGCTCGAAAAACCAAAAACGCTTTTAGTAGATTTGTCTCTGAAATATCTAGATGCGCCTTTTTGTGTTTTCAAACCATTTTTTAAACAAATAAATCATTTGTTAATCATTTCCAGCTGTGTAAGTATGGCTTTTAAACTTTTCTCATTAAATATAAACAAACTAAGCACCCGATCAAAAAACTAAAAACCCCTTTGGATTCGTCTCTGAAGTATCTAGTTGCACCTTCTTTATTTAAAACTATTTTAAAACAATTGCGTTATTCTTTAAGGTTATGTAATTGTTATAAACAAAATAAGCGTTCGATCGAAAAACCAATAACACTTTTAGTAGATTAGTCTCTAAAAATTCTAGATGTGCCTTTTTGTATTCTCAAACCACTTTTTAAACAATTAAATCATTTGTGAATAATTTAAAACGGTATAACTATGGATTTCAGACCCTTGTAATTAATTATAAACAAACTAAGCATCCGATCAAAAAACTAAAAACCCCTTTGGATTCGTCTCTGAAGTATTTATTTGCGCCTTTTTTTATCTCAAACTATTTTTTAAACAATTGCGGTTTTTTTAAGGTTCTGTAATTGTTTTAAACAAACTAAGCTTCCGATCGAAAAACCAAAAACACCTTTGGATTCGACTTCAAATATATCTACGTGTTTCTTTTTAGTTTTTTTAAACCCATTTTTAAACAATTAAATCATTTGTTAATAATTTCAAACTTTATAGCTACGGATTTGAATCTTTTGTAATTAATTATAAACAAACTAAGTGGCCTATCGAAAAACAAAAAACACTTTTAGATTCTTCTCTGAAATATCTAGGTGCGTCTTTTTGGTGTTTTCAACCATTTTTTAAACAAAATTAATCATTAGTTAATAATTTCAAACTGTAGAACTACGGATTTCAAACTTTTGCAATTAATTGTAAACAAACTTAGTAGCCGATCAAGAAACTAAAAACCTCTTTGGATTTGTCTCCAAAATATCTAGGTGCGCCTTTTTTTATTTAAAACTATTTTTTTAGCAATCGACGCCGAAATATCTAAGTGTTCGTTTTTAGTTGTTTAACCAATTTTTAAAAAATTTAATCATTTCTTAATAATTTCAAACTTTATAGGTATGGATTTAAAACTTTTGTAATTAATTATAAACAAACTAAATTTCAAATGTGTTTTCGGCTTTTTGATTGGACGCTTAGTTTGTTTATCATTCTTTGCAGAGTTTTAAATTATTAACAAATGATTTAATTGTTTAAATAATGGGTTTAAAAATAGGCGTAGCTAGATATTTCGTAAACGAATCCAAAGTTGTTTTTTGTTCTTCGATCGGACGCTTAGTTTATTTATAAAAGTTTCCGAACATTACAAAACATTTAAATGTTTAAAAAAAGGCGCATCTAGATATTTCCTAGAAGATTCCAAGGGAGATTTTGGTTTTTTGATCAGACGATTCATTTGTTTATAATTAATTGCTTGATACGATAGTTAAGTATCCTATTTTCAGTCGATAGTCAAATGTTTACATTTTTTCAATAAAATTGAGGCGTCTAAACGTTGCAGTCTTTCTGCATCATAAATATGTTGGAATTTCTTCTTTAGTATTCCTTAGGGATACTAGGTAGATATATCTACCTATAATCAAATTTAGTCCTGATTTTTTAGAAAATTGAAGCTCAAAACTGCCAAAACTTTATCATTTGAAATTGAAAGCGTTTGAAATGAAGTATTCTAGAATTTGAAAACGTTAAGAAATAAATAATTGTAAATTGATTTATTCGAGATTAATAAAAAGTTTAAATTGGAGACATTCGAACTCTAGGAATTTCAAATTGAGATTCTCAAAATTGAAATTCCTGATAAAAAGGACATAGAATTAGTCTAGGTTTTAAAATAAATTCAAAAATCACGTTTAATATTACCAGGATAAAGATATTGATGAATAGCTTGATTGTATGGAAAAGTACTTACTTTCATCCTTTGTATATTTTCGTGGATTTCAATTTTCTTTACAGTGGTTTTGTAGGTCTGGAAAGTCACTTTAAATTTTGACAGATTTTTATATACTAATCCATAAGAAATAATTTCATGTCTGACAGACCAACATTTTTAACAAAAAGTTTCGAAACCCCTTTAAAAACTACTATAGACATTTTTTCCTTATTTGAGGCCTTTTTGTGGATAAAAATTTCTCAGAGAAAAATTGACAAGTCTTAAGGAAGGTATCGGGTTTACAAATTGTCAATTTCGTATTAAAAAAAAAAATTAGCTCACTTGGAAAAGTCTTTTGTATACATCAAGACTTTTCATGGAAAATACAGTAGAGAAGAAAATCAAGAAAGTTTGATCAAATTTAAATTAGATCAAATCAAAAATGATAATTTTCAAATCATTCTATTTATCTATTTTTCATTATTTCAGCTTCTTTAAACTTTTCTAATGTATTTTCATTAGTAGGAAGTCTTGACCTGTTTAAAGGAGTCTTTAAAACTAGCTAAGAAATTCAGTTTAAAAAGAAAAATAACTTCTTTTTCATCCCCTATTTAAAAAAGGTAGCCACTAAACGTTAAAAAAGTACCTTTTGGGATTGAAAAAATTACCCTTTGTACCCTATTCTTCATCCAATAGGGTCTGTGAGGCTTGGGGTATAAATTTCCAACCCCCTATAGAGGGTATTTTGCACTTTTGGGGCAGCATTCTAAAGAAAATTGGAGTGAGATTATTTTCAGTTACACCTAACATCATTTTCTTGTAATCCTTATTTCTTTTACGTAAGTTATTGGTGAATAGAATCCTCCGAATTTTGTTAGTGCAGGGAATAAAACATTTTCCCACTTTTTGGTGATGGACTGACATTCGAGCCATTACCCTATTGTTAAAATATAATAATTATATTTAATTTTGTTTTTGTTTTTGCAGGACCCGTAAGAAAACAATTGGCAAAAAAGGCTTTTCGAAGCCACTGATGCTTCAACATTTAAAAACATAATCTGTAAATGCACTGGCAGTATTGGTTGCATCCCGTAAGTCGAAGAGTGCGTGTGAATAAATACACATTAGGAATGACGCTTTCGCCTCGTGGGACACGAAAAGGTCCCATCATCTGCATTCTTATCGTCGTTTTCCTCCTAGCTCTTTATCAACTTGGACTTATATGCAGTGGCCCAAAGGATAGACCAAATGCTGTCATGGTATCCAAACAGGCAAGTAATTCTCGAAATATTACAAAATTATTTATTAATTATGAAATTTAAACTTTATTACCTTTATTTAAAAATGCACTGCTCCTGACGTTAAAGACGAAAATCAAATCTTGTAATTTGAATTTCGCGCTAGAATAACGTCAAAGTTAAAGGTTATGTTCAAGTGTGACCTTGCGATTGTAGCAATATTCTCGCGCGATATTTAAATATCGTTTTGTCGCTTATATTCGAACTGAATTAATAGAACTCAATAACAAATTACACTATTTTTGGTTGAAGTACGTAACTAGATAACCAAAAAAATCAGAATTTTTCAGGAGAGCGAAATAACATTTTTTTAAATCAAAATCACCGTTTAAAAACCAAATAAGAGTTTACTCCCAAGCTGAAGAGTTTCTAAATCGAGGGCAAAAAAGTATGATCAGAAAATATTATCCAGTTCCGAGAAGTAAAATGTGGAAATTGTAAAATGTGGAATACATCATTAAAGAATTTCGAGGTTCAAATTGCATGGGT
>CAKNWT010091323.1:0-13625 GCA_932066315.1 Andricus coriarius | reverse complement strand
GGGGGCGGATACAGTAATTCATATTCACATAGATATAACCTTAGAATGACCTTGAACCTGACACGATTACAGAGCTATACTGACCCAGGATTCGGATTCCGCGACCTAAGAACGTATTCGATCGATTTATGAACCCACTGCTACGTCTCTATCACCATTCGAGCTTGGAATGACCTTGAAGCAAACATGATGGAGTTCAACTGACCTCGGATTCGGATTTAGCGATCCCAAAAACATATAGGAACTATGGTTCAACCCAATCACCCGTGTGTCACGATTCGACCTTGGAATCAACTTTAACCTGACATGATGGAGTTAAACTGACCCCAGATTCAGATTCAGCGATCCCAAAAACATATAGGAATGATGGTTCAACCCAATCACACGTCTCTATCACCATTCGACCTTGGATTGACCTTGAAGCTAACATGATGGGGTTAAACTGACTCCGGATTCAGATTCAGCGATCCCAAAAACATACAGGAACTATGGTTCAACCCACTCACACGTCCCTGTCGACATTTGACCTTGAAATGACCTTAAAAAAATAGCCAACTTCGTTACGCTGATCCCGGATTCGGATTCAGCGACCCCGAAAACATAAGGGTAGGGGGGTCTTGTCTTCCGGACAGACCACTTTTTTTTTTTGTGTAGCTGTGTTATCATTCGGTTTCGATTCCTTTGGAATAGAACTGAAGGGCCTATGACAAAGCCACCGAGCACGTCCTCTGGTTGCGGATAGAGGGTCTCTGTACCAAGCGTTTCTGCTGAATATTGTTACAACAATTAATAAGCAGTCACGGACAATTGTCCAGGGATGGTCCCGAAAAAATAACCCCTAAGCGGAGGCGTAACAGACAGGGCGACGTCTGAGAGTATGCAGACTTATCCTTGCTTGCGGGGCTCTACAAGGATGGACGAACCCTTTCCCTAGCTGCTAGTGGGAAAATCAATGACACCACCAAAGCACCAAAAAGTTGTAAACGCGGTTCAAAACGATCGAAAGCGCAGAGCACCCAACAGTGGGTCAGCGAACAATGCCGATAATCCTAGAGTTCGGGGTGCTGAAAATAATTTAGATGTAAACACGACGACGAACCGGCAAAACGCCCACATTGAGTGGACAAATCAACTCAGGGATGACATGCTAGACTGCTAAGATGCCAGCATTATCCCTTTTCACCGAGGCTTTATGGCGCGTATGCATACTCTGTGGTGCCAAAAACACTCAGAGCTTCAGCACGTTTCGATTCAATCGTTGCGAAATCAACGTGCCTACATCTGGCAAAATGGAGATGTACGCGGAGCGCTTCCCAAACCGCTGCTTGTTCGAGCTGCGGCCGAAGATGAGGAAGCGACATTAAGACCAACCACGGAAAGCAGACACCTTCAGAGAGATGATCACGATTTCAGGACAAGAAGGAACATTAACATGCAAGTTCCTCCTAAGCCCCATGATCTGGCTGAAATGGATGCCTCCCAAAGGATCAAAAGACGCTTACATCAACTGAACAAGAAGATTGGATGGGCAAGACGGAATGCATCCCGTGATCAATGAGTGATTGACTACTTAACATCTGGTAGACCGTTCACGGAAAGGGTTCGAAAGTTCGCCCAAGAACTGAGGATCTTGAATCACACACTAAACAAGCAAAGCTGCTGACCATCAAGCTGCATATTATTGACAAAATACGGCTGTTATCTAACGCAAGGAGGAGAATACAGAAGAGGGAGAGATGGATCAGGGAGAATCAACGGTTTCTCGCTGACCCATCTCGCCTGTTCAATGATCACCCTGTTTCTGTCAAAAATCCACCCAAGCCCAACGAGATGGAGGCTTTTTGGAGAAAGGTATACAAAATCCCGAAAACACTAAAGTTGAAAGAAGATACTGACAATATCATCCGCTTCAAGGACTTTTGCGGCATCAATTTTGCGGCAATCAATAACTTCTGGTGAAAGAAGTTCACTTCAACACACCAAAATTTGGCCCGCATATTCATCTCATATTCAAAGTCGGAGACACCCATTCCGCAGCGGCTGGTGTTGGGACGCACTATACTCCTACCCAAATAAGGCAGCTTGTCCAACGCAGAGCATTACAGGCCAATAACTTGTTTGAACAGACTGTATAAGATCTTTTCAGCTGTCCCAAACAACAGGATTGTTCGGCGAATTGAGCCTGTGTGGCGTGAGATGTACGAACAACGTGGCTCGAAAAAAGGTGTAGCAGGCTGTCGAGAGAACCTGCTAATTGACTACCGGAAAGCTTTCTGTTCAACCTGTCATCGACTTATCATCTGTCTGTTGGAAAGCTTGAAGGTGCATCCACACATAGTGAGATGCATAGAGAGATTGATGCCTCTTTGGGAAACTAGATTTACTATCTCATCTGGAAATTATCGTGTGACAACAAAAAACGTCACCTTCCAGAAGGGCGTCTTTCAGGGCGATACCATGAGCCCTTTGCTTTTTTGCATCACACTTCTGTCTGTATCTTTTGCACTATGAAATTCTTGTGGATACCTCTATGGCGGCGCTAACCATCGCGAGCATAAGGTCACTCATGTATTATATATGGATGACCTGAAGATCTATGCCTCTGGTAAAAGCAAACTTCAAAATGCTATAAATATCGTCAAGAAGTACACATGAGAGATTGGGATGAACTTTGGATTGGATAAATGTGTCAAAATACTTCTGAAAAAAGGACAGATTGTTGGCGTTCCCAAGGACCCTAAACTTTTGGATATAAGTATTATTAGACATCTTAACACTGGAGAGAACTATACATACCTGGGCGTGCCTGAAAGCCGTATTCAGGACGTAACATCAGTTAAAGAGTCTTTCCGAAGCAGATACAAGCATCTTCTTCGGCAGATTTGGTCTTCAAATCTTTCGACGTTGAACAAAGTATCTGCGACTAACATGCTTGCCGCCCCCATTCTACTTTACTCGTTTGGGGTGGTTCACTGGACGAAGATCGAGCTTACGGCCCTTAATATCACCACAAGTTCACGCATATGCATAACAGCTTGCATATCAATTCGTCTGTTCCGCGATTATACATATGACGCCGTCAAGGCGGACGCGGACTTCTGAATCTCCACTGTCTTTATAACTGAATTGTTCGAAGTACAGCTTACATAGTTGCAAATGAAAAAGATCCCCTCCTAAAAATGGTCAGGAATCAAGAGATGATTGGCAAACGAGCGTTCCTTTACAAAGCCGCGCATCAGGCATCTGGGACCCTTAGCCTGAATCACCAGGGCCTAATTCAGGTACAGAAGGTTTAATTTTCGTATGCCTGGATGGTGTCATTTCCACCTTAGTATACCGTGTCCGCATTTTATGTCAAGAATTTCCCAGCGATAGGTGCAGAGCGTGTCATGCACGCGGAGAGTACCTAGAACACATACTATCTGGGTGACCAACTCATGCGGGAACGACCTACATCCAAAGGCACAATGTGGCACTGAGAGTGCTTTATGACCATCTTTGTCGCTCTAACGATTTTTGCTGCGACGCTGCCCTGCCGAACGCTCCAAGGGAGATACAGTCAATTGTCCAAAACGAGAAGTGCCAAATTTTCTGGAACTACGATTTTCGGACAGCAGTCTCGGTCGCTCACTCGAGGCCTGACATTTTTTTCCAAGACTTCGAAAAGCGAACCTTATTCGTGATCGAATTCTCGGCTCCGGCCGATTACAACATCGCTGCCAAGGAGAAAGAAAAAGAGGAAAGGTATCAAGACCTTAAAAGGGAGTTGCAATGACTGTACCCAAAATATTCGGTTAAAGTAGTTGTCCTTGTGATCGGTGCTCTCGGAGGTGCGAAACTATGTTATAATTGTAATAATTACGGACACATACCTAAAGATTGTCCGGAGCCAACCAGAGAGATGCAATGTTCCATCTGCAATAAGAAAGGCCATACCTGTCGCCATTGTACTCGACCAATCAAATCAGATCGTGGAGAGGTTAAGAGAGTGACGGGGAAAACAGATCATAATGCAGATAAGTTTTTCAAGGAAGTGGAGATTGACGGAAAGAAATTCGTGGCCTTTATCGACACGGGTTCTTCCGATTTTTTAATGAAAGGAACTCCTGCTCTATCTGGAGATTTTCCTATCGTCAAGGGGGAAATGCTTCTTCGAGGTTGGGGCTCGGATCCTTTCCAAAAGAAGTCACCTGGATCATTCAAGGCCTCATTGAGCGTAGACAGAGTCCCAGCAGACGATTTTACGTTTCGTGTCGTACCGGGTGACAGTCAGCCAGTTGATGTCATCATAGGAAGAACTTATACAGAATTGCCGTTTATTTCGTACACTAAACGCAACCAAACATTTACTTTTAGTAAATTTGAAAGCCCTTTTTCGGAATTACAAACAGAAAGTAGAGAGTAAAACAAACTTCAAGTTCAAAACGAAGTTTGTATGCAATCAGGAACTGTGAGTTTAATTAATCTCATTTGCAATAAGCAAAAACTTGATGCTACCAATGATGAATTTGATTAAAGAATTACAATTTCTCAAAGAAGGGACTTTAATTAAATGAGGACCCATAAATACGTTGGAAGGAATTTCTCAAGACGATTCGCGTAGCTCGATGGAGATTAACGATTTGGATATCGGAAAAGATCAACTAGAAAAAGCTGTAAAAGCTCTCTTAGAAGTACTGAACGAATTTCGAGATGTTATCTCACTCAACCTGCAAGAACTTGGTTGCACCGACAAAAAAGAGATGGACATCGTAGAAAAATCCGGTAGTAATACAATTCGTCGAGGACCGATTCCTTGCAGTAACGTGGAACGAGAAGAGTTAAGCGAAATAATTCAAGAATGGAAATCGAACGGGATCATGCCCGACACAAGCTCACCGTACGCGAATCCCGTGCTTTTAGTACGGAAGAAGACTGGAGAAAATAGACTCGTTGTCGACTACAGAGCCCTAAATAAATAAACTCAACCCATAAACTTCCCTTTACCCAACCTAGATGATCATCTAGCATTTTTATCGAAGTGCAAAATGTTTATAGTTTTGGATTTGGCTCATAGCTATTTGCAAGTTCCATTATCTAAGGAGGCCAGACAGAAAACCGCCATCATCACACCCGATGACACTGGCGAATTCACGAGAATTATTTTTGGTCTTACAAATGCACCGTTTTATTTCTCTAAATTGATGCCAATAGTTCTAGGACCACTTCGAAACAAAGTTTGTTTATTTTATCTCGACGATATACTGATTCCGGGACAGGACTGGAAAGATGTACTAGAGAGACTGGGATGGTACTACAGGCATTAAGAGATGCGAAACTCACTATAAAGTTGTCGAAATATGAATTTTTAAAACCCCAGGTCAATTACTTAGGATTTGAGATCTCTGCGTACGGAATTGCTCCAGGATCGCGAAAAATGAAAGCAATAGAAGAGTTTCCAAGACTGACAGATGTACATGCAATTCGAAGATTTCTAGGAATAGTTGGATTCTTTAGACGATTTATACATCGATTTGCGGAAAGAGCACAACCACTGTACGCACTTCTGAAGAAAAACGTCGCTTTTCAGTGGACCGAGCAAGAAGATCAAGCCTTCCAAGTTCTAAAGTCAGCAGTATGTTCTCATTCAATATTGCAAATCTTCAATCCGACATCAATCACAGAACTACATACAGATGCGAGTATGTCGGGATTAGCTGGCATGTTGATGCAGAAAGGAGAGGATTCACTAATGCATCCAGTTTATGCGATAAGTCGAAGAACTAGTGAAATAGAACAACGATACCACTCAAGTAAATTGGAACTCCTCGCTATCGTTTGGGCCGTGACTAGGCTTCGAGCTTTACTGATCAACATAAAATTTACGATAGTTACGGATTGTCAAGCCCTAGTTTATATTCAGAC
Source organism: Andricus coriarius (assembly GCA_932066315.1). NCBI lineage: Eukaryota > Metazoa > Arthropoda > Insecta > Hymenoptera > Cynipidae > Andricus > Andricus coriarius. Next base: position 7,721 of record CAKNWT010091323.1, on the reverse strand, counting down.
TAATAGAACCGTCAATCCTCAAATCAATCGCTGGAATCAATTACTGACACAATTCTAAAAAAAAAAAAACAGAATCAGAGCGACCAATTCGAGAAAGGGGAGAAGTCACGGATTATTAATTGGTTACCAGCATTCTTTATAAAAGAACGAAGAACAGTTTAAAATATGTGATACCAAAGGTCATGAGGAAAAGCATGGTAATACAGTTCCATGATCTCCAAGGTCATTTTGATACGGCTAGAACTTTCCAGAAAATGAGAAGCAAATATTACTTCAAGGGCATGATACGTTACATTCGGCAACACATTAGAGGATGCCTTCATTGAATTCGAAGCAAGTCTAAAACAGGAAAACAAGCCGGGGAGCTGCACCCAATCTCTCCTAGTCGCAGACCTTTTGCCGTGATTCACATTGACCATGAAGGACCTTTAATCACCAGTAAAGGAAAGAGTAAGTACATATTGGTAATCATCAATAATATAAAAAAATTCTTAAGATTGGAACCAACGAAAGATACTTCAGCAGAAGCCGTGATTCGAAAAATGGAAGATTTCGTTCTAGATTTTGGGGCACCGGAACGAATTGTATCCGATCGGGGTACTTGCTTTACATCCAAAAAGTTTGCTGAATTTTGTAACAAGCATGGAATATCTCATACATTACCCAGTAATTTTGGCCGAAATTAAAGACTCCGATGGACGAGACTGAGATCGAAAACTCAAAGCAGTATCTATGGATTTGGATGATTCCTATAATCGAAGTAATATCGAAACCCCGTTCAAGATGTTATATGGGTATTATCCCCGGCGCAATGAGGGGCCAACTCGAGGATTCACAGTTGAAGAAGAAGCCAAGATATACGAAGAACCAGAGAAGATACGAGAAAAGGGACGTGCTAAGTGACATTAATGGCCATCAATAGAAAAAAGCCATTAAACTCGCCTAAGAGAAATATAAAGCCAGACACGATAGTCATCGATACCGAAATATCCACTTTAACATTGGAGATATTGTTTACTCCGGTAGTAAATAAAATACTATACGGAGACACTTATGGAGTGGCAGATCTTCAAGAAGAAAAGGGCAGTCGACCATACGCTTCTACAGCACACGTCGTCCAATTAAAAATTTGGACACCTGCTATACATCTCGACAATTTGGAAAAAGAATTCACCGATAGCGATGAAGACACTAAGGAATTAGAACACTCAACGGAATCAGCAGTGACACTCGAACAAGAAAAAGGATCCTCGCAAGAAGAATCGGAAGTTAAGAATCTAAAGACAATACTAGATTTAAAATCAAGTGAAATTGTTAGAGATAACACCCGAACAAAAAGAGTCCGAAAGACTCTGATTAGATTTAAAGATTGCATTACAGGCAACGAACTCGAGGACGAGTTTTAGTTAGGATGGTCGAGTGTTAACAATTTATTCAAACACAGAAAGTAAAAGTCAGGTTAGGTAAGTTTTAACCGGAAACAAAAAGAGAATAGTTCAGAGTTTTTGAGCGAAGGAACGCGGGTTGTATTTTGTAGAGCGTATGTGCGAAATCGTGCGAATTCTTTGTCAACTACTTTTCTTATTTTTATAATAAACCCTAATATTATTGTTAATTCTGGAGAGTGATTTATTGAAAACTCCTTGCATAATTGTCGTTAGGTTTTGAGAAAAGTAATCTGTGTGCGTGAACAGAAAGACGTTAAAAGGGTTAAAAAAGAATAAGCAGAATAATCTTCTAGCATTGCTCCAATCAGGCCCGGCGGAACGTAGGTTACCTGTCTTTCTCGCCTGGCTCCAATAGACTTAACCGTGACAGGCCACGAGTGAACGAGAGACCTAAAAGTACGTACCATCAACTTTTTTAGTAACATTAATTCCTCTCCTTTTATAGAGCTTTTAGAATAAATTCCGCGTAAGTCCAGTCCGTCCTGCATTCACCTGCAGAACTACCTCTTCGCCCTAGCCCAGTCTATCTGGCGAACGAAATTCAAAGAAGATCGAAAGCTTCTGCGAATCCCAGAGTCAACCGCTAAACGTGATCTCCCCTATAGTATCTAGCGCCGACTGTCGATTCAGTCGTTCTCTGGCAATAATAGCGGTCCCGTTCTCGTGGACTCTCAGATCTTCAAAATTTTGTTATACGACAAGTTTATTTTCCAAAACAAACAAAATAAAGATAAAAGACTTATTTTCAGTTCGCGTGACAGGACGTGCGACTATGATCAAACAAAAATGTCAAAAATCTTCTTAAAATATATGTAGAACAGAAAAAATATTTAAAAATATGGAAAAAATTACAATTTTATCGCACATTATATGAATAGTTCGAATAATTACTTTCGAGTTTTAAACTAAAATATCAATGCAGCATGACTAGGCAAAAAAACTGTAGGGCAGGCTTTGAAGTGAATTTTAAAATCCTTAACTCTAAAATATTAAACTCTACTCTTGATTTTTACTCTTTTTAACTCAATATAAGTGATACCTGTCGATCTCCAATATTTAAAAAATGGGTTTTATAGTACATATTTAGCAATTTATCATTTTAAATTTGTAGGTTGGAACAAGTGCGTGACAAGACATTTTGCGTACTTCTTTATTTATAATTTCTAAAGGAAGACATCCTAAATTTGGAAATTTCAGTAAATTATGTTTGAATATAAGTACTTTAATGAAATAATTTTAGAAAAAGTTATTATTCAAAGAAAGAGTGGACAGTTATTTAAACTTAAAATGGTCAAGTTTCTGGCAATCACCCTTACATACTTTGGACAAAATTAATTAATAACTTTTTCCTCGATTTTCTGGATCGAAAAATTAACTTTATACAAAAAAATTTTGAGGCAAGAAAAGAAACCAATAGGAGTTGCAATTTTTTTGCAATTATTTCTTAAAGTGCAAAATTTTTCTCCATGGAAAGGCACCCGGAGTTGAAAATGTTTTCATTATTTCAGTTTATTTATAGTTAAAGATAAATGTTGACTAATCACGCTCCGTTTCTAGTTGGTTTCTATTCTAGGTATATATAAACAGACCAATCCCACACAACAAAATGAACGCACGGCATGCGGATCGCACGCCATGCGTCAGGTACGGCCATGGTGCGTGCACGCATTAGGGGTTTTTAGAGGGTATAAATAATATTTTCATTTAAATTTAAAAAAAGAGCAGGTAATTTATCCTCAACGTATTTTTTATTGAAGGAGAAAGTGCTATATTTATATGATAGCCCTGAAAATCATATTAAACTAATTTCCACGTGTTTGCAACAATCTTTAACATTTGAAGCAGCAGTTATAGACATATTGTTTACAGTTTTATGTCAGCACATTTAAAACACGTAAAACTTTAAGAATTTATTTGTTAAGAGTTATTTATTATTATATTAATGTAGTGAAGGCCTTTTCTGGGTTTTTAATGTTTTTATTTAAAAATTGCCGACATGTTTCGACTCTGATCCGAGTACTTTTCAAGGCGCAGTTATTATTATTAGTTAACGGAACTTAAAAAGTTTCTTAGAAGTTCGTACATAGTTGTCAGTTTGGAAAAGTTTGAAATTTTAAAATTGGATCGTCATAACCCTGAAATTGGTCAAATATTTGTCTCGTAGGAGTCAAATCCTAGAGCAAATTATAATATATATTCTACATTAAAAAAAAAAGAAGTGCAGAGCGTTGTGGTATGTTAAATTATAGCGACACAATTTACGCTATATTTTAACATACCACAAGGCTCTGCCACTTCCTTTTTTGAAAAATTTAGAATATATAATAATTTGCTCTAGGATTTATCTCCTACGAGACAAATATTTTACCAATTTTAAGGTCATGACGATCCAATTTTTAAATTTTTAAACTTTTCCAAACTGACAACTATGTACGATCTTCTAAGAAACTTTCTTAATTTCGATTAACTGATAATAAAAACCACGCCTTGAAAAGGACTTGGATCCTAGTCGAAACATGTCGGCCATTAATACGTGAATTCTCCTTCATCGAAAGTTCCACCAATGAATAGAAAAAAAAGCAAAACCTATTCCTTTTAATAGACTTAAAAACATTTAATGGAAGTGTATTGGGAGGAATTAAAAAGTAGAGGAACGCAAAAGAAAGAATAGAAAGAAAGAGAATAATGTTACTTTGAATATGAAAATGCTAGTCCTTTAAATCGACTCAGAAAAATGTAATGGAAGCGTATTGGGAGAAATTATAAAGTGGAGAAATGTAAAAGAAAGAATAGAAAGAAAGGGAATAATGTCACTTTGAAGACGCAAAAGCTAGTCCTTTTAGTCGACTCAGAAAAATGTAATGGAAGCGTATTAGGAGAATTTAAAAAGTGGAGAAATGTCACTTTTATTATTATCTTTTGATTGGACTTGGATTCTGCCCTATTCTTCAGAGATTCTTGTTAATTTTTTAATGGTATTTTGAAAAAAAACTTAAATAGAGCGTGTACGGAAAAACAATTATAAAACAATCGCGCAAAAAGACCGGTTGACTGGGAAAATAATATTTTACTTTGTGACATTTGAGAGACACGTCTTCTTACAATGGCCCGTTGAGTTAGACTGGCATCATCATTTTCATGTGACACGTGTGTCTGTTGGAGCAATAGAAAAAAGGGAAAGATTAGATGGAATTAAAATAATCAAAATAAAGCATGTAAGTATGAAATTAAAACTAACCATGACAAAAAAATTGAAATTTCCAAACTTATGTTGCACACGGAGGAATAGAAACCATGTAAGTGCACGCATTTTGTGGACGGATTAGAAAGAATTAAATTAATAGAAAATACATTATGTAAGTATGGAATTAAAAATAACCATGAGAGGTGTGTCTACTGCTCGCATTAAGAGGAATTAAAAAAATTGAAAATATATTCGCCTGCATGGAACACAACACAACTGGCAATCGTTAAGGAAATAGAAAATAATTGGTTTTGAAGATAAACCTATTCTTTCGTTGGGCACTTCTTCCAATGGAAAATTAGCACATTCAAAAAAATTAAATAATGCACACTCTTTTGTTTAAATCTGAAAATATTAATTTTTCTCTATTCTTATCTTCTTACCGGGTTCACTACATTAATATTCTAACATACCGGGGGAAAAATGAAAGCAGTTAATTATTAGTAATTGCATTTTTATAAAACTGTGTGATGGTATCAGGTTAGGACTATAACGCGCAAACTAGTAAACTGCACTACACTATTCTTCACTGTCAAAATGTTCAGTGATTTCACATCTGCAAAGTTTCGGTACATTTCTGCACTCGCTGTACCATAACTTATTACAAATTTAGAAAATACTTCCTCACATGTTAAAGATTTTTACGGACGAGTGTGGCTACGTAAGAAAACCGTGAAGTCCCATCTGATACTCTCGTGACATGCGCGCGCAGGTAGCTTGTGCGTGCGATGCACACTTAGCGGAAAATTCAAGTGAGTTTCCAATAACTTTTTAAACACACGATGTACTGTTGCAAAGAGACTCCAATTTAGTTATATAGTAATTTTTTGAAAATACACCATTGTACGAAAAACTAAATAAGACAACTATTTTGTTCACTATTTTACATGAAAGAAACTCATCCAGTTGATTACAAATTTGAACAATATAATTTGAGATACAAAGATGAAAGCTTTATTAAGTAAGGAAATTATCCTTACCTTTTTTAAAGCTTTCTTAAATCCATTTTTTATTTAAAAGTAACTTATATTTTTCAATTACATTTGAATACTTCTCCTGTAGAAAAAACAGTTAAGTAATTTATGCTCAAAATTATATAAAAATAGTCAAAATCCATTTCTGCAGGTATTATATATATATAATTAAAAAAATAAGGTTAAACAACCAACGAAGGGTCCCACTGGGAGCAACTGCCATCTAAAAAATGACACCGGCTCCCAGTAGAACCTCAGTACATCACATTCATGGCCACGTGTCACAACCGCGAGATGGGTGGTCACAGGACACGATGAAATCACAACGACAGGTCGGCGAAACCCTCACGTGTTTTGAGGACACGAAGCAACCCAAGGATGACAGCTTTATGCATCCATTTCGCAAGTGCCTTGGCATATTTTTAGCACGCGGATATGGCTTTAAGGTTACGAACCAGCGATAGATTCGCACCTCCGAGAGCACCTATCACCATCACCATCAGATCTCGTTTTGGACAATTGACTCAATCTCCCTTGGAGCGTTCGGCAGGGCAGGGTCGCGGCCAACACCGTAAGGGCGACAAAGATGGTAATATAGGACTCTTAGGGCCGCATTATGTCTGTAGATGTACGTCGTTCCTGCGTAGGTGGGACACCCCGATAGTATGTGTTCCAGGTACTCAGCATGTGCATGACACGCTCTGCACCTATCGCTCAGAACTTCTTGACATAAAATCCGTTCGCGGTATGCTAAGGTGGAAATGACACCGTCCTGGTATGCGAAAATAAAACCTCTGTACCTGAATTAGGCCCTGACGATCTGACGAAAGCAAAAGTTTGCTCGTTCGACAAGGACTGTTTTTCTACATTTCTGTGAAAATTTCCGTGCATTTTTTTGTCGAGTAGCTCTTGATAGAATTTTTGAACGTCCGCTTTCTTCACTTCGGCTTTCAGAAGTGAAGCATCTAGATGGAGTAATGCACTTTCCTCACTTCTGCTGTTAAAATTCAAGCCAAGGGTCTCGGCCGCTTGCTCAGCGGCTTTGTAAAGGAACGCTCCTTTGCCAATCACCTCGTGGCTCCTGACCAGTTTTAGGAGAGGATCTCTGCAATTGGCTACGATATAAGCTGTACTTAGAACAATACGGTTATGATGACATTGGAGATTCAGAAGTCCGCGTCCGCCTTGACGGCGTGAAATGTATAATCGCGGAACTGACGAATTGATATGCAAGCTTTTATGCATATGCATGATCTTACGTGTGGTGACGTCAAGGGCCTTAAGATCGTTCTTCGTCCATTGAACCACCCCAAACGAGTAGAGTAGAACCGGGACGGCAAGCATGTTAGTCGCAGTTATCTTGCTCAACGCTGACAGATTGGAAGACCAAATATGTCGAAGAAGATGCTTGTATCTGCTTCGGAGAGACACCTTTACTGATGTTACGTCCTGAATGCGGCTTTGAGGCACGCCCTGGTATGTATAGGTCTCTCCAGTGTTAAGATGTTTGATAACACCTATATCCACAAGCTCAGGGTCCCAGGGAACGCCAACAATCTTTCCGTTCTTCAGATGAATTTTGGCACATTTATCCAATACAAAGTCCATCCCAATCTCCCATGTGTACTTCGAGAAGATATTTATGGCAGTTTGAAGTTTGCCTTTACCAGAGGCATAGAGCTTCAGGTCATCCATATAAAGTACGTGAGTTACCTTATGCTCGCGCTGGTTAGTGTCGCCACAGAGGTATCCAGAAGAAATTCGTAGTGCGAGAGATAGAGGCAGAAGTGTGATGCAAAAAAGCAAAGGGCTCATGGTCTCGCCCTGAAAGACGCCCCTCTGGAAGGTGACGTTGTTTGTCGACACACGATAATTTCCAGATCAGATAGTAAATCTAGTTTTCCAAAGAGGCATTAATCTCTCTATGCATCTCACTATGTGAGACTACCTTTATGCTTTGCAACAGACAGATGATAAGTCTATGAGAGGTTGAATCGAAAGCTTTCGTGTAGTCAATCCAGGCCATTGACAGGACGCGTTTATGGGCTGCAGCGT
>CAKNWT010091302.1:0-11988 GCA_932066315.1 Andricus coriarius | reverse complement strand
AAAGTTACATAAAAAAAGTTAAGGTTTCAACCAAAAAGAATAGACTTTTTAACAAAATTGTAGAATTTTTAACCAAATAATCAAATTTTTTAATAAAAATATAATCCTGAAAATTAATATTCAAAGACCAGAATGTTAAACTTGTAAAATGTTTAACATAGAATATTTTATGAACGGAATAAAATAAATTCAAATTACAATTTTAAATTTATTATCTTTGACAGTTATTTAAAGTGCCTCATAGAAATTTCCTGACTTTTGCAAGATTTTTCTTTAAAATCCCTGACCAATGAAATTCCTTGAATGTTTACACTAGGGTGGTCCAAAAATGCATTGCAAAATTTTTTTCACTATAGATGGCCCCACATTGTGAGATGAACATACAACCAAAAAATAAATTTTTAACAAAGTATGTAGTTGCAATTTCAATGAAAAAACATCAGTTTTCAACTAGAAAAGTTGAATTTTCAACAAGGAGATTAATTCGCGGCGAAAAATTTAATAGTTGATATTTCAACAACACAAAAACGAACTTTCAACCAAATAGATGAATTTTAAAATGAAATTATGAATTTGCAAAATTCCTTAAAGTTTCCCTGATCAATTTTTAATTGCCCCTAACCATTAATATTCAAAAATCAGAATCTGAATCTTATAAAATTCTTAACATGGAATATTTCATAAATGGAATAAAACAATTTCAAATCGAAATTTATTATCCTTACGAGTTATTTAAAGTTTCTCTTGTAGAAATTTCCTGACGTTTGCAAGATTTTTTTTTAATCCCTGACTTTCCCTGACCAATGAAATTTCCTGAATTTTTACACTAGGGTGGTCCAAAAATGCATTGGAAATTTTTTTTCACTTTAGATGGCAAGGCGAGCCATTTGGTGCGGTTCCCGGAGAGAAATATTCCATGTTTTTTTAAATCGGTCAGGTTTTGGAAAGATGGGGAAAAAACAATATCTGTTATTAACTTTTTGAAAATTGAATTTTCGACCTTAAGAAATGTTCAAAAAATCATTTTCACTCATGATTTTTAAATATAAAATTTAAATAAAATTTATGATAAAGACAGGAATTTTTTGTGATTACCTCAATACGATTTTTTTTTTAATTTTATAAGTAATATTTTTTGTTGAAGATGTTTTGCAATTGTTTAAACAATTTCCTTTTTTTTATTTTGTCCACGAACTCATGACAATATGGTATTATCTTGATCTAATTACACACTTAATGAATGATGGGAGTAATATTTTTTGATTTACACATTATTAAATGTTTACAAGACTAATAATCATCCTTCTGACTTTTTATTGGAAAGGTGGGAAAAATTACAGCTTTCAATCTCCTTACACTTCGCTTGTTCTAAAGAAGTTATACCTCAATTGTTCAAACAATTATTATTTGCTTAAACAACTTTTTTCATAATATTATGGATACACAAAATTAACTGCCTCATTAATCCCACAGGAAAAAAGGAACTATTTATAATATAATGAAATAAATTGTTTAACCAAATCATAATGGTTTGAACAATTGGGGTATAACTTCTGAAAGAAACAATATCTTGATAAGGACCGACATAGTATAAGAAATTCAAAAAACTACAATTTTCTCCACCCTTCCCATGAAAAGACAGAATTGAGTAATTAATAATGGTTTAATAAGCAATTTAATGTCTTAAACAAAAAATATTATTCCTAACATCCATTAAGTGTGTGATTAGTTCAATACAGTCCTAAGTTTTCATGATTTGGGATGGAAAAAAATATATAAAGATATAACAGTTATAAATTGTTTAAATAATTACAAAATTTAATTAATTGTGTCATTAATTATTCCAGAAAATACGAACTTTTCATGATTTGATAGGAAAACAAAAATCGAAGAAAATATAAATTGTTTAAAGAATTAAAATAATAACTTAATAACAAAATATTCTCAAAATTTGTTTTTTGTGTGATTAATTTCGAAAATTCTTACTTTTCATGGGTTAGAGTGGAAATTAAAATTTCTTTTATTTAAATAATTTGGAATTTGTTAAAAAATGCTTGTTAACTTGTTACGCTCTGGCATGCATTCTAAATAAAACTATTTTGCATTATCGGGGCATTTTCCGGATAAAATACCAAGTGGTTGGGTCTTTAAATTTAAATGTAATGGAGTGGAAACGATTCCTTGAATACTGAAATAAGGAGTACAAAAATATTGAAAGAATTAATGTAAAAAGTAGAGAAATTACAAAATTCAAAACTACACTCTTCAGTAGAGCGAAGTAAAAATTCTAAAATTAATGAAATCGTTTGAGCTGAGGGATAACAATTTGTAGTCAGACATCGAAAACAAGTAAATAAAAAAATTTGAAATCATTTAATATCTTCTGTTCTCAGTTTTAAATTAACAATATTAAAAATTTTGAACATTGAAAAAAATTTGCCTTATTAAATTTTTTTTGAAAATGTACGAAAACATGTTTTTTGGATTGATTTGAATCTGAAATTTCTTCAGCTTAAACTAAAGAAACATTTTATTATTTTTTATTATTGGGAAACATTTTTTTTTCGTGGTGTATATAACGTCCCAAAATCGCAAAAAAATATGAAATCCCAACAATCCTAAATCGAGACCAAAATTTTTTTCCCGAAAAAGCAAAATGATCAAATTTTTCTTTGGTTCAAGCTGAATAAATTTCAGGTTCAACATATTCAACTTTTTTTTTTTAAATTTGTGCATATGACTCAATAAACAAAAAAAAACATGTTTTTGCACAATTTCAACAAAATTATTACTGCGCAAAAAGATTATTTTAAAATTTCGTAATTTTTTATTATTGTTCATTAGTAAAAGTTGTAAATATAACAAATGTATCATAACTTTTGAATCAATAGGAAATATTTTGAATTTGAAATCGTTAAATTGTACTGACTTAAAATTTTTTTCACTTCTGTCGAATGCCAACCCACAAGTTTTTTTTTTCTCAGCTCCAACGATTTGAATTGTTTTCGCATTTTTAGGTAGGTATATAAAGTGTTCAACTTCTAATACTTACTTGAAAAGTACTACATATTTTGTAATGTTATTGGTACAATATTTATTCATAAATAATTTATTTAAGTACTATAATTGTTTTAATTATTATTAAACAATGGTTACACTAACTAATTTCGGAGAATTTTCCGCGTAATTCAAATATTGTATTTTCAAATATCGTACATTTAAAGAGAAAAAGGGGAAGTTTTTTGAGAATAGGGGAAAAACAGGAATTTCAATAAAAAAAAAGGAAATTAAGAAAAAGAGGGGAAGACTGCACCCTGACAGCAAAAATCGGTGAATTGCCTTGATATCTTTAAAATCTCTTCAAATTTAATTCAAATCTGTTATAATCCGTTGAAAATTGTAAAATTCCCCAAAATCTTCAAAATAATTAGAAGTCCTGTAAATCTTAATCTATATCTATATAATCCCTAGAAATCTTTGAAATCCTTGGAGACTTGATAAAATCCTTAAATCTTGTGAGATTGCTTGAAATACCTTAAAATTCATTTAATTTTTTTTCAAAGTCCACTAGAAATCTCTTGAAATACTTGGAAATCCTACAAAATTCTTTGAAAATTCTTGACATCTTTGAAAAAAGTAAAAATCCTCTAAAATCCCTCGAAATAGTTTTAATCTCTTGAACCCCTAAAGCCTCTTGATGTGTTTGGAAATCATTGAAATCCCCTGAAATCGTTATGAAATAGCTTACATGGGAATTCTCGGGATTTTAAACTAAATTAAACGTATGCATTAAAATTCTCTATAAAAAAAAAACGTTTAAATCTCCATAAATCCTCTAATGTTGTAAAAAAAAATTAATCTCTTGACATCCCTTAAAATCCCCGGAAATATTTGGACATCTTTAAAATCCTCTAAACTCGCTCGAAATTACTTGAAATCCGTCGAGGTCTTTTTAAATATCTCGAAAACCTATTAAATCTTTTAAAATTAATTAAAATATTTGGAAAGCCTTTAAAATCCTGAAAAGCCTTACAATCAGAGGAAGTCCCTCGAAAGTTGAAATACTTTAAATTCCCTTAAAACCTCCCGATATGCTTGGAAATCTTTAAAATGTTTGCATCATCTCTTTCAATATTTTAATATCCTCAATTTCTATACTGATTTTCTTATAATAATTTTTCAAGAATCACGAAAAAATGATCAGAAAAGGATTGTATGGCATTGCAGAGAAAGTATACACCAAATTGCAGGAGTAATTAACCCCTCGCTTGAATATTTCTTAAAAAGTGTCTGAAATTCAATTTACGAAAAGTTAATAACAAGCATTTTTTGTTTAAAATCCCATGTTAATTTCAAAGACGAAGTTGAAAAAAAAATACAATTTCTCTTTTATAGCCTTCTAGAAAAACAGTGTTTTTGGACCACCATAGTTTACACATAAGGCAGTCACTCAGTACTTGCACCTGCAGCACGATACAGGCGTGATTTGCAGGTTTGTTTACATGACTTACGATTCAGAGGAGATTTGAATCTGCCAAGTTTAAACCAAAATATCGGACACAACTAGGTCTCGCGGAGATTGACCCCTACGGTCCACAAGTTTCATTTCCTCTAGATTCTAGATTCCTCATCCTCAAGACCCAGTAACTCAAAAATCCATAATAGAAATCACAAGACTGTTACCTTCTACGCTAGACTTTATATTCCAGCTTGCACCCTTCCACCTTTCTTCTCAGCGATGTCATTTGTGTAACTCAGGCATGTTGACAGACTCCAAAACAGACGTGCCACTCTCTCTTCTTCGATTCGCACGAATTCGGGGTATTTCGCCACGTACCGTTGGAACACACACCGCGCCTTAGAGGAGGCGTCCACCTATTGTCAGGTCAACAAATAATCGTCTCGAATCGAGGCAATGTGTTTTATTGACCAGGTCGCAGCGGGGCGTCGCTCGTCCCGAAATCCGATATCGAATGAAAATCACAAACGAGAAATTTATTCCAAACGGTGAAAACTTTAAACGACAACACGAACTAAAACCCGCACACGTCGAAATGTTTACACTTGGCTCAGTTCGAAGCACTTGGCTCGTCTCCTGGGTGTTTCTGTCTTCTTCTCTCTTCCTCGACTTGGGCGACGTTAGTTGGTGATCGCCGTTCGTCCGGAGGCCGCTGGCCCCGCTTCCTCGGTCGCCCACCCTCTTTTTTCCACCGGATCTCCCTTCTGCCTCTTTCCGTCGTCTCAATTCTCGATCCCTCCCGTCGAGCAAACTCGAGTCGAGAACCCTTTGCTTTGCTTTACCCCTTCGATCCAGCCGCACGAGAGGAAGAGGGAGACTTCCCTCTTTTCTCGGTCTTTTTTTAGAGTGTACTATTTGGTACTATTCTCTCTGTTCCGGAACATGTGCACTATCTCGGAACTTGGTGGAGCTCCTTCAGGTGAAACCTGTCTTAATTCCTAGCCTCACTCGTCTTCAGAGATTCGAATGTTTCGAATACTCCAAATCGCACACTTTAGATTGCACAAGTTTCACGTCGACACAACACAGAACCGGTCCCACACGTCGAGTTTGTCAACGCGAATTGTTTTTAAGATTGATTGGATGGCAATCACACGGCGGATGAAGAACTCGCGATGACGGTTGACGGCGTTGACGGTGACATGAGAAACCGTGGTGATACGGTGGTTAGATGCGAACTGACATCAATGTTGAGATGACACGATGAGAGCGCTCAGGCTGGCAAGGAAGGGAACTAATACACATGGCGGGAGTATTTGAAATTTTTAAATTGTAAGAAAGTTATTAAACTACGTTACAAATTTGAGAAGGGGAGAGGGCAGTTGCGCCAAAAACTACGGTTGGCGATACATGCGCAGAAGGGATCTGTGGAAGTAACGTTGCGAATTTAGATAACTTGCTTTCAAGCAACTTCCCATTTTTCTCGTTTTTTTTTTTTAATTAAATTTTAACTGAATTAATAGAACTCAATAATAATATCCAACTATTTTTGGTTGAAAGTTTTTTTTTCAAAGTATGCTATGATATTTTTGGTACGAAATTCATCTGGTTTGGTTAAAAATTGTGCTATTTGGTTGAAACTGTAATTATTTTGTTGAAAAAGCACCTATTTTAACTGAGCATACAATTGTTCCATTTTTAGTAGAAAATTGATGCTTTTTAATCAAAAATTCAACCGTTTTGTTGAAAATGTACCCTTATAGTTGAAAATTCAGTTGTCTATTTAAAAAAATCAGGCATTTAATTTAAAAATCGTCTTTTTTATTAGAAAATTAATATTCTCAGTTAAAAAATCATTGTTTTAGTTGAATATTGAACTCCTCCGTTGAAAATTCAATTCTTTATTCAAGATTCACCATTTTAGTTTAAAATGTATCTCCTAGATTGAAAACTTTACTATTTTGTTAAAAATTTATTGCTTTTTTTTGGTTGAGAACCTATTTTATTTTATCTTTTTTAACTAAAAATATAACTATTTAATTTTTCACAAATTCATGTATTGTGTTTAAAATTCGTCCTTTTCTGTAGAACATTATTCTTTTTGGTTGAAAATTCATCCGTTTTGATTAAAAATGCAAGTGTTTGGTTGAGAATTAATCTGTTTTAATTGAGGATTCAACTAGTTTGTCGAAAATTCGTCTTTTTTCATTGAATTCAACTGTTTGAAAATTCTTTTTTTAAAGTAATTTTTTAAACTAAAATTTAACGGTTTGGTTGAAAATTCATGTATTTTGTTAAAAATTCATCTTTTGATAGAAAATTGATTTTCTCGGTTGTAAATTCATCTTTGTGGGTTAAAAATTAAGGTATTTCGTTAAAAAATTTATTTTGTTGAAAGTTTAATTATTTTGATGAAAATACAACTATTCTGTTAAAGTCATCTTTTTTAGTCAAAAATTCAACTGCTTTGTTGAAATTCGTTCTCCTGGATTGAAAATTCTTCTTTTATGGTTGAAAAATAATCCCCTTGATTAAAAATTCATCTTTGTGGGTTATAATTCAGTTGTTTGGTTAAAAACTGTCATATTTTGTTAAAAGTTTATTTATTTTGTTGAAACTTTAACTATTTTGTTAAAGTCATCTTTTTTAGTCGAAAATTTAACTGTTTTCTTAAAAATTCAATTATCTGTTTAAGAAATCAGGTAATTAATTTAAAAATAGTCTTTTTGATTAGAAAATTAATATTCTCAGTTAAAAAAATCATTGTTTTAGTTAAATATTGAACTCCTTTGTTGAAAATTCATTTCTTTGTTTAAAATTCACCATTTTAGTTGAAAATTTATCTACTTGATTGAAAATATTACTATTTTGTTAAACAATTTATTGCTTTTTTTTTGGTTGAGAACTAATTTTATTTCATTTTATTTTTTTAACTAAAAATGTTCGATTTCTCACAAATTCATGTATTTTTTTGCACATTTGTCCTTTTCTGTAGAAAATTATTCTTTTTGGTTGAAAATTCATCCGTTTTTTATTAAACCTGCAACTTTTTGGTTGAGAATTAATCTGTTTTAATTCAGGATTCAACTAGTTAGTTGAGAATTTGCCTTTTTTCGTTGAATTCTACTGGTTGGAAATTTTTTTTTTAAGTAATTTTTTTAACTAAAAATTTAACGATTTGTTTGAAAATTCATGTATTTTGTTTAAAATTCATCTTTTGATAGAAAATTGTTTTTCCCGGTTGAAAATTCATCTTTTTAGGTTAAAAATTGAGGTGTTTGGTTAAAAAATCTATTTTGTTGAAGGTTTCATTACTTTGATGAAAATGCAACTATTTTGTTAAAGTAATCTTTTTTAGTCAAAAATTCAACTGCTTCGTAGAAATTCGTTCTTCTGAATTGAAAATTCTTGTTTTATGGTAGAAAAATAATCCGTTTGGTTGAAAATTCATCTTTGTGGGTTAATAATTCAGCTGCTTGGTTAAAAACTCTCATATTTTGTTAAAAGTTTAATTATTTCGTTGAAACTTTAACTATTTTGTTAAAGCCATCTTTTTTAGTCGAAAATTTAACTGTTTTGTTGAATATTCGTCATTTTGGATTGAAGCTTCATCTATCACAGTAGAAAAGTTACCTTTCTCGATTCAAAATTCATCTTTCTTGGTTGTAGAATACTGTTTATTGTTAAAAATTTATATTTGCAGGCTGAGAATGAGCTATTTCGTTAAGAATTCAGCTATTTGTTTTAGAGTTAAATTATTTTATTGCAACTTCGACTATTTTGTTCAGTAAATTTTTTTTTTAATCAAAATTCAACTGTTCTGTTGAGAATTATTCGCCGTTTTGGATAAAAAATTAATCTTTTATAGCAGAAAAGTCATTTCTCTTGGTTAAACAATAATTTTTTAGTGGAAAATTAAACTGTCTTTAAATAAATTCGTCTTTTTGGCTTGAAATCGTAACTATTTGGTTGAAACTTCAACTTTTTGTTGAAAATTCGTATCTTTTACTTGATAGTTCAACTATTTGATTGTTAATGCAAGGGTGTAGCTTAAAATTAATTTCTTGTTGTTTAATATTTCGTCTTTGTGGGTTGAAAATTCAATATTCAAATTCCAATTCAAAATGTTATTGTCAAATGTTATTTAAATTTTCATGTCTATTTTTCAAAAATCAAAAACTTTGTCTTTGTCGATTATCACAAAAAATCTACACTTATATTTTTTGCTATTTTTTTCACTTGACATTCTGTAAGTTTTATGCGGGCCAAGCCATTTTTGTGGTAACAAGAATTTTTTGTTATAAAATCAAATTATCGTATTTTTTCGGAAACAACGAAAGACATATACAAACAAATTTTATTTCTGCTAATATAAAAAAGAAATCCCATCAGTTTCATGGGGCTAAATCTTTTTTGAGGCCGAAAATATATATAATATTTTTTTTTAATTTTAAGATGTTAACTTTTATGTGTGAACAATTTTTGTACAATTTTTGTAGTTAACATTACGAAATATTTCTAAACAAAAATACAAATTGTTAAAAGTGGGTTTTTTTGAAAAAAATGACTGTCACTTTTTAAAATTCACAGGTAATTTTCAAATTATTTAAAAAAATAAATGTTTGTGGCCAAAAACTGTGAAATATGTGTCCCTTTTTTTCACTCTAGAATTATATATCCAAATAAAAAATTATTCAGAAACCATGAGCTAGCCTTTTTTTAATTTGACCTGATTTCAAATATAGTTGGCCTCACGTATTTTTCATTGAGTTTATAAATGGTAGTAATTACTAGAATTAACAATTATGGAAAATTTCAAATCGCCAATGTATTCTCGTAATCGATAGTGGACTGTGTTCGAGACTGTGTATTTTGACGTTTCTAACATAATCTGAGGGTCGAAATAATGGTAGTTATTCCTCCAAATTCCAGTTAATTAAAGTGAGTTTTTATCATGTCAATATCACCAAATCCAAAGTAAACATATTTTTATTTAATTGAAAGTTGACCCAACTCAAAGTCAATTTTCGCTCAAATAAATTAAGTCCAATATATTAAAATAAATATGACTATACATTCAAGTTATTCTATTTATTTCGACTAAATTCAATATAATTCTACGGAATTCTGTTTCATTCGACTGAAAGTCGTGGGTGTGGTGAGCCCACACTTGTAGTTATATACTACAAGAAACTATCCACCTAAAAAAACACTACCCGAATCGGGTAGTGTCACACTTACCCCTAGAGGCTCGCCGAAAGGGAATCAGCTCAATGATATACAATGAAAACTCTATTGTGTTGCATTTGAGTGAATTCATAGATAATTCTATTGAATATGATACAGAAATCTACAAAATTCTAGCTAATTCTACGAGATTCCATTTAATTTCAGTAAATTATACAGAAACCTACTGAATTCTACTAAAGTCTGCTGAATTATATTAAATTCCAAAGAAACATATTGAATTCTACTGAGTTCTATAGAAATATACTGAATTCTATTCAATAACGATAATCAAACTAAATTAAAATGAAATACACTGAATTCTAGATAGTTCGACGAAATTCTACCTAATTCCATAATTTCATACAGAAACCTACAGAATTCTACTAAATTCTACTGAATTCTACATAAATTTTTAGAATTCTACTTTATTCCATAGAAATCTACTGAATCACTCTAATCCAACTGAATTAAAATGGATTCTACTGAATTTTAGCTAATTCTACAAAATTCAACCTAATTCCACTAAATTCTACAGAAACCTACTGAATTCTACTAAAGTCTACTGAATTCTACTGAATAACGCTAATATAACTGAATTACAATTAATTCTACTGAATTCTAGCTAATTCTATGAAATTCAACCTAATTGCACATCATGCAAAAACTTACTGAATTGTACGAAATTCTACTGAATTCTACAGAAATTTACTGGAATGTACTCAATTCTACTGAATTCTACTGGATTTAACTGAATTATACAGAAATATACTGAATTCTACTGAATAACGCTAATCCAACTGAATGAAAATGAATTCTACTGAATTCCAGCAGAATTCTATACAATTCCACTTCATTTTACAACATTTATTAAATTCTACTGAATTTTACAGAAATATACTGAATTCTACCGAAATTATAATACTTAATTCTAGCTAATTATACGAAATTCAACCTAATTCCGCAACATCATAGAGAAACCTACTGAATTATACTCAATTCTACAGATTTCTATAGAAGTATTTTGAATTCTATTGAATTCGACATAAATGTACTGAATCCTATTTAATCCTAGCTAACGATATGAAATTCCACATAATTCCGCAACATCATACAGAAACCTACTAAAGTATACTAAATTCTACTGAATTCTACATAAACATTTGGAATTCTACTGAATTCTGCAGAAATACACTGAATTATACTTAATTCTAGCTAGTTATACGAAAGTCCACCTAATTCCGCAACATCATACGGAAACCTACAACATTATACTAAATTATTCTACAGATTTCTACAGAAGTATTTTGAATTCTATTGAATTTGCAGAAATATACTGAATTCCACTTAATCCTAGCTAATTATATGAAATTCCACCTATTTCCGCAACATCATACAGAAACCTACTGCATTACACTAAATTCTACAGAAGTATTTTGAATTCTATTGAATTTGCAGAAAGATACTGAATTCTACTTAATCCTAGCTAATTATACGAAATTCCACATAATTCCGCAACATCATACAGAAACTGACTAAATTCTGCTGAATTCTACAGAAATATTTGGAATTCTACTAAATTCTGCAGCAATATGCTGAATTTTAATTCTTTCAAGCTAATTATATGAAATTCCACCTAATTTCCCAATATCATACAGAAAACTACTGAATTATACTAAATTCTACAGAATTCTACAGGATTCTACAGAAGTATTTTGAATTCTATTGAATTCGACATAAATATACTGAATTCTACTTAATCCTAGCTAATTATACGAAATTCCACATAATTCAGCAACATCATACAGAAATCTACTAAATTATACTAAATTCTGCTGAATTCTACAGAAATATTTTGAATTCTACTGAATTCTGCAGAAATATACTGAATTCTAATTAATTCAAGCTAATTATATGAAATTCCACCTAATTTCCCATTATCATACAGAAACCTTTTGAATTATACTAAATTCTACAGAATTCTACAGAAGTATTTTGAATTCTATTGAATTCGACATAAATATACTGAATCCTACTTAATCCTAGCTAATGATATGAAATTCAACATAATTCCGCAACATCATACAGAAACCTACTAAATTATACTAAATTCTGCTGAATTCTACAGAAATATTTGGAATTCTACTGGATTCTGCAAAAAAATATACTGAATTCTAATTAATTCAAGCCAATTATATGAAATTCCACCTAATTTCCCATTATCATACAGAAACCTACTGAATTATACTAAATTCAACAGAATTCTACAGAAGTATTTTGAATTCTATTGAATTCGACATAAA
>CAKNWT010090789.1:0-10931 GCA_932066315.1 Andricus coriarius | reverse complement strand
TATGAAATGTGTAATTCTATTAAACATTTGCTTGAGGGAACTATCTCTGAAATGTTGTCGTTTAGCAATACCCTTTGTATGACTGATTTACCCGACTCGCTTTGGTTAGTTCACAACAGGCCCATCTTGATCGCGCCTGCGCGTCTACTTTCGTAAGCAACAAGAATCGGATGGCCAAAACAGACATACTGTATGGCTGTATCTATACCAGCAATAAAATAGAGCTAATTTAATCATAAATATTGTTGTACCACTTATTCATTTCTATCAGTGTATTCTATCTCTCACAAAGGGTCACCTTGCATCCCTAAAATGCTATCTTTTCCTATCCCTAATCTCAATCATTTTCTACGTAATTCTTTTTCTATCCTTCGTGACGAGGACTCTTATCTTTTTCTATCCCTCAGTCAATCTATCTACTGCGAATTTCAATATTTTTCCATCTCTTTCTCTATCTGTCATAATCGAGGACTCTTGTCTGTTTCTTTGCTTCAGAACTTTTTTTCTGTTTATTTGCTTTAGTTTTCTTTTATTCACTCTATCTCTTTAATATAAATTTGAGTCTTTGTCTATGTCTTTGCTATCTTTCACAATTGAGCACTCCTACCATTTTCTATCCCTCCAAGTTGGGGAATCCATCGAAAAATTAGGGAATTCAATAAAAAAAATTAATTTGACGTTAAACCCGCACCAGAAAGACAATGTGAGGCCTATGCTTATACACCTACACTATCTAAATTTCCATCTAGCTTAACAATATATGCAGGTAACAAAACGAGTGTAAGGGTTCATGGGAAACTGCACTGATAGAAATAATAATGTTGATTTAACAATATGATCGTTGGTTGAAAAATTACGAGTATATTTATAATATAATACGTGTACTTCAATGATGAAGAGTAGGAAATGCACTTACTGAAATATGGTAAATACAAGTTACTTATATTTGTGGTACAAAAATGTAATATTTGTGTTGCTATTGTATGAAATGTGTAATTCTATTAAACATTTGCTTGAGGGAACTATCTCAGAAATGTTGTCGTTTAGCAATACCCTTTGTATGACTGATTTACCCGACTCGCTTTGTTTAGTTTACAACAGGCGCATCTTGATCGCGCCTGCGCGTCTACTTTCGTAAGCAACAAGAATCGGATGGCCAAAACAGACATACTGTATGGCTGTATCTATACCAGCAATAAAATAGAGTTAATTTGATCATAAATATTGTTGTACCACTTATTCATTTCTATCAGTGTGAGTGACTGTTTCTATATTATGCAAGGCGCTAAACAAGGACGCGTTATGTCCTCATGGTTATTTATCATATTTATGGACAAGTCGTCGCCCTAAAGTTATAGTACGCCATGTCCCTCAACTGTTGAACTGAGAAAATGAGGTTCAAAGTTTAAACATAATATACTCTGCAAAAACTTTGTCAAATGTCGTAATAAGTTTATCGGTCAAAAATAATGCATGATCAAGAAAATATTAACACTAATTTTAATACTATTATGAATGTATTTTAGCTGATATGGAAAATTGATTTTGCACATGGCGTATTATGAGATTCAAAAAATTCATTTTTTCTCAGAATTATAGTACGCCATGTCCACAAAATATTTATAAATGAACTATTTATAATGAAATTCTTAAGTAGAAAGTTTAACAGAATGATAGTTCACATTATTCTGTTGTATTACATACCTCGAATTAATTGAATTATTCGAAAATTATTGACCTTTGAGTAATATCCCGATCGTTACTTTTAAGGTTAAATAAATTTTTGAAAATTGCTATTTTTCGAATTGAACTTAGGTTATCCATATAAAATATGCACTACGAAGTTGGCATTTTTCCACTTATAGCAATGCAAAAAAGGACATGGCGTGATATAATACTAACTTTTAATTAACGTCACTATTTTAATTGATAATTGTAGCAGCTAAGGAAATCAATTTCAGGGGAAAATGTATTAAAAAACAAAGTTTAACCCTTACCAAGCCTAAAAATAATAATAGTTCAAAAATTTCAAAAAGTGGACATGGCGTAGGATAACTCTAGGGCGACGAAGTGTCTAAGAATGGCCCTCTTCGACGAAGAAGGTGTCAATCTCGAGACAGTGAGGGTACATGGGTTTCTTTTCGCAGATGACAAGGTTGTTATAGTAGAATCAATCGAAGACTTACAAAGAATGTTGATCAAACTAAATACAAACATGTAGAACATATGGGCCTCAAAATTATCGTATATCTTTTTCAATCTCCTCTCCCCTATCTCATCGTAGCATACATCTATCAACGTCTATCTTTTCCCATTTATTTTTCAATCTAAATAAATAAATAAATAAATTTTGATTGACAAAAAGCTAGAAAAAGAAAGACGTTGTTAGATGTAATACAGGATGAGATAGAAAACATTTAAAAAGATAGACAGGAATTCAGATTAACAGAGATAGAAAAAGACTGACATGAATAGATACAGGGTAGGATAAGATAGAGAATAGGGGATGGAAAAAGATAGACGTGAATTTAGATGAAAATATAGGTAGAAAAATATAGACGTTGATAGATGTATGATACGATAGGCTGAAGCAGAGGAGATTGAAGAAGATAGACGTTGATATATGCATGATACGATGAGATAGGGAAGAGGAGAGAAAAGAATATAGACGGAAATTTAGATTAACCGGAAGATAGAAAGTGGATAGATAAAGAATAGGATGAGATGGAGAAGAGGGTATTGAAAAAGATAGACGTTGATAGATGCATGATACTATGAGATAGGGAAGAGGATAATGAAAAAGAGAGACGTGAATTTAATTTGGCAAAGAAATAAAAAAATATTGCCGAAGAGATAGAATGGGATACATTTTCTCTATCTATCTAGGATAAGTAGTCTATATATCTAAGATAAGTAAGTGCTTTATTTAAGATATTTTATATACTTAAATTTAGTTGCTTTCTTAAATCAAGTCAAATCTGAAATTAAGTCGAATATAACTTTAAGTATTTGTTTTTTGCTGTGCACGATTAATTTTTTCCCCATCTTGTCAATCATTGTTGCTTTGATCCACAGACCTTGAACACACTCTTTGGATCTTCTTAAAAGAGCTTCTCAGGTCGAATATCCACTTGGAAGTTTGTTATATTTATAAGACTTCTAATGTCGAAAGATAAATATTGATGGAAAATGTGAAAGATGCTTAGGGGAATTGTGTCTAAAATGAGCACCTTAGCATTAATCAGCTTGATATTTTCAGGAATTAAATAATTTCTAGAAAACGAGTCTTATAAACGGTATTTAGACATTTTTTTTACAATGTCCAAAGATTAAGATTGGGATACGATACATTTGAATGAACTGAAAGATGCTAAAAGAAAAGGTCTACATTTTGACCGTTTTATCAACGCACGCTCGGATTTATTTATTTTTTTATTATTTATTATTTTTTATTATACCATGAAGCAATTTCCTTTCGGGGTAGAGGCGACTCAATCGGTGGGGTAGGGAGTAATGTGAGGAAGAAGGTATAGATTTTTTAGATTGATCCAGAATTTTCGTGATATTTATTAAAATAACACGTTCGTTCCACAACAATGCTCCGACTCAGGTTGCTGATCAATCTCTCTAGCGATCACCCGAAGCGAAGGGCCTCACTTTGCTGCCCTGGCATACTTCTCTAGCTTCCTTCACGTCCATGCATTTCTTCATGCAAGCTCTCGTCTTTCTATGGCTTCTTATGTCTCTTGGAATTAAAGTCTCATTCACTCATTCTAACCATTCATTTTGCTGTCTACCTCTGGGCACACTGCCATTTACTTTACCTTAATAAAGTTGTTTAGTCCCACATTATAATATTTTGTTTATCATTGTAGCATTTTTATTATATAAATTGCACGAAATATTGTAAAATATTAGTTGAAATAGGGTATGGTTATATTGAGGTCAAAAGAACATTACATTTTTCTTCATAAATAAATTATTGTTGTCAAAGTAATAAATCAAGAACATAGTCTCAAAATATGAAGTGATTTTACATTAAATAATTTAAAAATGATAATTTTCTTGAAATATGTTCCAAAACGTTACAGCCGTTTTTTTGCGGTAAAAGAGAGTGATAAATTTGAAAAGTATACCGATGGTACAGCACACACTGAATTAAAAATATTAACCAATGTGTTTAAAGTTTTAATGTATTGTTCACTTTCAAATGATTTAAAAATTACTTGACCACTATGAATAATTGACTTTGAGTAATTATATCTTATAAAAAGAAATATATAAATACGACATAGCATTTGGGATAATATTTCTACTATAAATAGAAAGATGGCGCTCCCTTTCGGCTGGCCGATTTATACACACAAGGTTATGACCATTTCATCCGAGTCACTGTTTTGTTATATTTATTTTATTTTCAATTTATTGAGTCATAATTGCACATTCTTACAAAGCCCTTACGAAAGTTTAGGGAACGATCTATAATATATCAATAACCATAACAACATGAAGGTATAGTAAATCATTTAATAATGTAATTCAATTTTGAAGACACATTTTATCATAAAGTAGGTGTAATCTATAATTACATTTTATTATGTAAATTTACATATTCATTGTTTAAAAAACTTTGTCATCTGTGTGTATTTCATAGCACAATATTGTCGTACAAAAAACTAGCGTTTATTTCTTTTAACCAGTTAACTATTAAAGATTGACCGTCTTAGCGGAGTGACCGTTTCAGACACAATTCCCCTACACACCTAGCTTATACCGAATTTCATTGAAAAGGAAACCTTGGCTTGAAAACAGTTCAGTCTTAAACAGGGTGTTCACAAGAGTGCCCCCCAAAAAAAATATTTTTGTTGTTGCCTCAAACCCTTATTTTATTTCATCCGGCGAGAAAAATTTGCAATTTCTTATAAATTAAAAAAAAATTAAGCTGTGAACCAAGGCCTTTAAAAGCTAAAAAATGTTACGTATTTTTTTTGCCTAATAATGACAAATGAGTTATATAAAAGTAATAATTATTATAATAAAATGTTGGTAGGCATCACTGAAAATAATCTTACTTTTACCAAGAAATTTGGGAAATAGCCGGGAATATAAATTGTAGCCGAAAACCAATTTTAAAGTTCTAACAAATTTAAATTTTTGAAAAGTTTCAAAAGAATAAAAAAAATTTCTTAAGATTTATTGGGAAAATTTTTAATGACTTTTTTGAAAAATTAATTTTAGGATAATGTTTGAAAACATTTCAAATACTTTCCAAAATTATCAAAAAATAATATGGAAGATTTCAAGGAAACTTTTCTAATTATACAGAATCTCTTTTTAAATTTATGTTCAAAATAATAAAAAAAATTTCTTAAGATTTATGCAAAACTTTTTTAAAAATGGAGGATAAATTCGTGTAATTTTCAAGGACAATTAGAGGGTTGAGAATTTTTGAAAAGATTTAAAAGAACATTTTTTAAAATAATTCGAGCCAGTTTAAAAGATGTTTGAAAATTCTTCTGTTCTTAAAAATTTCACTATTTCGGTCAAAAATGCAATTGTTTGGTTGAAAATTAATTTCTGTGGTTAAGGATTCAACTATTTTGTTAGAAATTCGTCTTTTCTGGTTGAATTCAACTTTCATTTGTTAAAAATTCATTTGTGGTAGTTGGAAAATTCAACTATTTTGTTGAAAGTTCATTTTTTGCTATTGTTTGAAAATTCAGTTCTTCAATTGAAAGTTTAACTATCCGGTTTTTGGTTGAAAATGGTACTTCCTCGGTGAAATTCTGCAAAGAAAAAATACTATCTGTATATCCACGATATACAACATTAATGATAGTGATTTAAAATTAATTATTATATTTTATTCGTAATACCTCAAAATTAGAATGGCTTCTAGTGAGAACATCCTGCGGAACCTTCAAATTGTTCGACTGATTTTCATCTTCTACTAAGTGCTCCTATTACCCCTTTTATATTTTCAATGGCCTTCAATGAAAATTAACGAATTCCTTGTAAGCTTTATAAATATAAAATATTCACACTTTACTCCCTTTCAGCAAGAAATAAAAGGAATAGGTATACAAATTTACTTGCAGATTCAAATAATTTTAAATAATAACAATGCTACAATAACTGTTTCATTATCATCAAGTTACCTGCTTAGTTTGAAATTTTCGTTTTGAGTCTTTTGACCTCCTTCAATTTATAATTTTTGGAATGTTCTTCAACGAGTTTCTTGTTTTCGTCCTTCTCCTCCGAAATTTGTTTCTTCAGAACTACTTGTCTTCTTTGAGATATATTATTTTCTTTTCCAGGTGTTCCATGACTGTTTTTAATGTCACATTTCTCTCTGTGAGATTGCCAATATCATCATTGTTTAATTTTAACTTTATTTTCAATGTGTTCATTTCTTCCTGCAATTTTTTATTGTTGTCTTTTTCTTTGACTTCAGGAATTTTTTATAATTGTGTAAAGTTTCGAGGCGGAGCTTGACTGCGTCGTATCCAAATTTTCAATCTGCTAAAACATCTTGCTTCAATATAGGAAGGGGAAGCCACCCTACAGTAGATAATGATTCACAGTAGATAATCTTAATCGACTGGAAAATTGTAAAAAAAAAGTTCTTTACTTTTGTTAGTATTACATTTCAGCAAAGATGCTGTATGTTCTGACGAAGTTTCATTGAAATTTTATAATTAATTAATGTGTGAGAGCAAACAATTAATTTTTACCTGCAAAAGAAATTTCGCCTGTACTTCATTCATACTGTTCAACTTAATGAAACATTTTTATGGCTTGTTCATACATTAGAGTCAAAGTTTGAAGTTTAATGAACAATATTTATTTTTATAAAGATTTCTTTCCTTAATATTTATAAATATTCAAGGACTTTTTATCGGACATTACATTTTTCAACAGTAGACAACCAACAGTAGATAATCGTAAAATTACGAAAAATGTCGCTATCAAAATTGGCAGCTCTGCGACTGTCTCGCAGTTGTTTTAAGTTAAAGGTTATGTTTGTTTGTTTATTTTGATTCGTGACGTTTTGAAATTTAAGTTAAAGTCAATAATAATTCAAGCAAATAGTTTAAATTATTATTTATTAAAAATCACATAATGTTTTGTTGTGTTTTAAGGAGTCTTTCGGAAAAGATATCATTTTTTGGATTAAGGTATGTAAAAATTCGGTGTTTTTCTGTCATCGCAAGTCAGGTCAAATGGAATGAAGAATAAGCATCTCGTACCAATCGTACCAATCTCACGGAATATCAGAGGTAAAAAAAATGTCAATAATATAAACTTTTGTGATTTTCGTAAAATAATCATGATTCAAACTATTATTTACTCAATAAACTGATTTTAATTGTAAGTATACTAATGATAAATTATAATTATCAAGAATTGAGTATTTTATCGTGCCCAGGAGCAATACCAGAAACGATTATCTATTGATGGACGGAGGTGTCAAAATCGTACCCTTGACCAAATCTAATAAAAATGTTTAATACAGCTAATTGATTAATTTCGTGATATTTTTTTCTATAAGAATACTCAATTGAATATGTAAGCTTTATTTAAAAACGATAAAACTTATACAATAATAAGGTAAAATAAGGTACCTATCATGAAACATGTCCCAATTACGAAACAGTTTGACAAAAAATTCGATTTATAAATAATTTCGAAAAAAAAATTTTGAGTACAAATTATTATATCAATAAGTATAAAAGTTAGGCCTTTCATCTATATAAAAAGCAAGGATAGTTCTGATGTTTTAAATACCAAAAAATAATTTTCATTATCGAACCTTCAAACTCGGGAAAAATGATTTATCCGAGTCAGAAGTTTAAATGACAGTTAAAGGACATCAGTTTAAGTTTTATAGATTTCAGATTACTGCACTTTTTCTTTAGTTGGATACAACTTTATTAGATAATTAGCTGTTTTATTATACGTACACCTTTTTTAATACGGTCGAACGGAGAAACATGGAACAGAGGTACATTTGCTATAAAATGTGTTATTTATTATATTAATATAGCATATGTTATGTTATTGTTATATAATAGTTGAACCTTAAGTAAAACGAATTAATTTTTAATAAAAAAACGGATTTTCGACCAAAGTGATAAATTTTCAAATAAAATGATGAATCTTCAACTGGAAAAAGAGATGAATTTTCAACAACAAAAAAAGGAATAGGTAAATGGTGAGTCAAACAAATTAATTTTTAACAACAAAAAAACGGATTTTTAACCAAACAGTTCAATTTTAAACCAATGTGATGAATTTTCAACTAAAATGATGAATCTTTAACTGGAATAGTTGAAGTTTATACGAAAAAGGTACACAAGTTTTCCACCAAATAGTTCAATTTTTAAATAAAAAAAGATCAATTATCAACCAAATAGTTAAATTTGTTGTAAAAAAGGTACATTTTCAACCAAAAATTAACAAATTAAATTTTTCGTTTTAAAAAACTAGTTTCTAACAAAAAAAAAGAACGAAATTTCAACAAAATAGTTACATTTTCAACTGGAATAGTTAAATTTGTAGTTAGAAAAATTTGATTTTCAACAAGGTAGTTACATTTTCAGAGATGAATTTTCAATTAAAAGGATGAATCTTCAACAACAAAAAATGAATTTTTAAAAAAGGAGTTTAACTTTTAACCAAGGAGTTGAATTCGCTACTAAAAAGATTAATTCTCAACGAAAAATGGAATATAATTGTAATTGAAACCAAAAGAGATTTTAATTTTAAGTAAAAAATAGTTGAATTCAATTAAAAAAGACAAATTCTTAAGGAAAGCTGTTGAGTTTTCAATTAAAAAATACTTTTCAGTCATCAGAGAAAACAAATTTAAAAAACATTGTTGAATTTTCAAGGAAAAATATGAATTTTCAACCAAGAAGATTAATTTTCGACCAAAAAGGATGAATATTTAACAAAACACATGAAGTTATTATTACGGGCAATAAAAGAAAAAAAAACGAAAAGGGTGCTTGGCCTGATATTTTATTTACACTTCACTTTAACCAAGTTCCTTAAGTTTTGACATCACCGTTCTCAGTTTTTTCTTCTTTTCTATCCACTTAAAAAAAAAATCGTTGCTTATAAAAAACATTTTTGAGCAGAAATAAAATGTAATCCACTTCGTTCACGAAAACTACCCTTCATAGGTTAGGTTTTTCAATTTTAACGAAAACTTGTATTAAATTTATTTATTTCTATGGACAACGAAATAAAAAGTTCAGTGTACTATTTAGTTGGATCAAACTTAGAAAAGAGTATAAAATAAGCCGCATTAATATAAAAAACACATTTCTTTGCTGTTCCATAATAGGGACATGCATTGTGGAACACCGGTACAAGAGTCCAAAAGTTGTTTCATTATAGGTACATATAGGTCGTTCCGCTTTTTCATAAATATAATAACTTTTCTAAGACTAAATTAAACTTTCAATAGAAGTTTTGCAAGTTTGCATGAAGTTTTGCTATCGTTCCAAAATTAATGAAATTCTCAAAACCACCTCAAAATTTGTCTCATGATAGGTACCTTTACCTTATTGTATCACATATAATAAAATTTACCTTTGGTCTTCTAATGTCTTTTGTGATGTACGTAACACACCATGTTTTCTGACAGTAAAACTTTTTTTATATACGCTTAAATATTATCTCAAACAGTTATTTGATTTTTCAAAATGATAATCAAACGGTGGTAAGGCAAAAGGCGGTAACTTTAAGAAATGGTAATTGTGCTGGAGAGAGAAAAAACATTGTATAAAATCGAAATCGCAATTTAAAAAATTTTAATTTCCGAGCCAACGTGTTGCTTAATTGATACCAAAAAAATGTTATTAAAAAGAAGCTTCCAGTTATGATAAATTATTGTTTGCAGGTGATCAAGTCGCGTTGAAACTTTTTCTCTTACCCTGTCCGAGTCGAACGGAGACGGTGCTAAGAAATTAAATACTCAATTAAAAAGTAAACTGACGATCCATTTTCGATACGTTGAGTTACTGAATAGAAATGAAAAAAGTTTTATAAGAAAAATCATTTAGTTCCGAGAAAATCAATTATCAATGACACGGTGGCCACACTGTGACAGGAGATTTTTCGCTTTCTGGTAGTGATAAATAATCACAAAAAGTTTTTATTTTTAATGGATATGAAAATGTAACTTTTAAGGTATTAATACTATTCAAAATACGATTTCTAACAAATCCTTTTACCATGATGTGTATTTGAATTTTACAGAATTTTCCAGCAAAAAATCCTCAGCATTTTTGACTTTGATTTATTTGAAAAAGATTTCCAAGGAGTAAACTTATAGTTTGAATTGTTTATTTAGTAACAGAGTAGTCGTTTTAATCAAAGAAAAAAATTCCCGGCCATTTCCCTGGTTTCCCCGGTTAACAACAATTTGTCATGATCATTACAATTTTTTAAATCGAACTCTTATGGCTAAGCATTCTTTTATTTGAATTATCAAACGCTGTTAAATTTTCAAATTTTCAAATGGAAGCTTAAAAAATTTTTTTATTCAACAATTTGGTACTTAGCGCTGAAAGATTTATACGTAAAAAAGAAAACTTTTATTACTTTTCAAATGAAGAATTTTAAACTAAATACCGTCGAACTGAAAAATAAAACATTTCAACTTTTATAAATATTAAGTCGTTAAAAATTGATAATTATTAAATTGTTATTTCTACATCAAAATTTGTTTGCGTTTTGAAATATTTTCAAATATTGTCTTGAAACCTTTCAAAATCTTTTAAAAGCTTAAAAATTTTATTTCAAATTCTTTGAAAATCTACTTTTTGTTCAAATTTGTTAAAAAATCTTTTCAAAATATGAAATTAGTTTTTAATTTTTTTCAAAACTTCGAAATATCTTTTAAAATGATACGAATTTTT
>CAKNWT010090772.1:0-11080 GCA_932066315.1 Andricus coriarius | reverse complement strand
CTCCGGTTCATCAATTGAAAATTTCTGATAAAAGATCTTTCTTCTTCTTTCCGGATTAAAAAAATTAAAAATTTCTTTAAAAAAGATCTTTCTCCTTCGCTCCGGATTTATCAATTAAACATTATTGAAAAAAGATCTTTCTCCTTTGCTGGGGATTTATCAATTTAAAATTTATGAAAAAAAGATTTTTCTCCTTCGCTCCGGATTTATCCATTAAAAATTTCTGAAAAAATATCTTTCTCCTTCGCTCCGGTTCATCAATTGAAAATTTCTGATAAAAGATCTTTCTTCTTCATTCCGGATTAAAAAAATTAAAAATTTCTTTAAAAAAGATCTTTTTCCTTCGCTCCGGAATTATCAATTACACATTAGTGAAAAAAGATCTTTCTCCTTTGCTGGGGATTTATCAATTTAAAATTTATGAAAAAAAGATTTGTGTCCTTCGCTCCGGATTTATCCATTAAAAATTTCTGAAAAAAGATCTTTCTTCTTCGCTCCGTATTTATCAATTAAAAATTTCTGAAAAAGGATATAAATTAAAAATTTCTGAAAAAAGATCTTTCTCCTTCGCTCCGGTTTATCAATTGAAAATTTCTGATAAAAGATCTTTCTTCTTCATTCCGGATTTATAAATTAAAAATTTCTTTAAAAAAGATCTTTCTCCTTCGATCCGGATTTATCAATTAAACATTATTGAAAAAAGATCTTTCTCCTTTGCTGCGGATTTATCAATTTAAAATTTATGAAAAAAAGATTTTTCTCCTTCGCTCCGGATTTATCCATTAAAAATTTCGGAAAAAAGGTCTGCCTATTTCGCTCCGGTTTATAAATTGGAAATTTCTGAAAAAAGATCTTTCTCCTTCGCTCCGGATTTATCAATTCAAAATTTGTGAAAAAGATCTTTTTGCTTAGCTCCGTAAGAAGTGACGGTCGATTCTCACCGGAGCGAAGGAGAAAGATCTTTTTTTCAGAATTATTTAATTTATAAAGTGGAGCGAGAAAGAAATATCTTTTTGCATAAATTTTTAATTTATAAATCCGGAGCGGAGAAGAAAGATCTTTTTCAGAAATGTTGAATTGATAAATCCGGAGCGAAGGAGAAATATCTTTTTTTACATTTTTAATTTATAAACCGGAACGAAGGAGAAAAATCTTTTTTCAGAAATTTTTTATTTATGAATCCGGAGCAAATGAGAAAGATCTCTTTTCAGAAACGTTTAATTAATAAATCCGGATCGAAGGAGGAAGATCTTTTTAAAGAAAGTTTTAATTTATAAACCGGAGCGAAGGAGAAAGACCTTTTGTTAAGTTAACGTATTGGACATACTTAGTTCGTTGGAAATCCATTCAGAGTGATATAAAAAAGATCATTTTTCAACCAAAAATGGAATAGTCAAATTTTCAGTTGAAAAAAATAATTTTCCACCAAAGTGATGAATTTTCAACTAAAATGGTGAATCTTCAACTGGTTGATTTTCAGCCCAAAAAATAAACTAAATTAACGAAAAAATACGACTTTCAAGAAAATAAATGAACTTTCAACGAAATAGTTGAATTTTTAACTGAAACAGACGAATTTTCAATCAAACAGTTGAATTTTTAACTTCAAAAGATCAATTTTCAACAAAAAATTGAATAGTTAAATTTTCATTAGAAATAATAAATTTTTCATAAAACTGATGAATTTTCTACTGGAATAGTTGAATCTTAAATCAAAAAGATTAATTTTGTAATAAAAGAGAAGAATTTCAACAAAATAAATGACTTTTCAAGAAAGTAGTTAAATTTTCAACTAATAAAGATTAATTTTCAACCAAAAATGAAACAGCTCAATTTTCGTTTCAACAAATTAATTTTTGACGAAAGTAGTGAATTTTTAACTAAAATGATGAGTTTTCAACTAAAGTGATGAATCTTTAACTGGAGTAGTTGAAATTTTAATAGAAAAATAATAATTTCCCGCCAAAAAAGACGTTTTTTAAACGAAATAAATTAATTTTTAACCACAAAGTTGAATTTCGAACTAAAAAAAAAGAAAATCAACCACAAATAAAATAGTTCAATTTTCAATTACAAAAATTAATTTTCCCCCCAAAAAAATTCGTCATAATTTTTGAACCGATAGGAAAAATTCATAAATAATTTACTTAAGTAGTTACTAATTTCAGAGAATTTTTCGCGTAATTCAAATATTGTATATTCAAAGAGAAAAGGGGAAAAAGGAGAAATTTTTTGAGAATATGGGAAAAGGGGGGAATTTCAAGAAAAAAGGGGAAGATTGTGCACCCTGTAATTGATAAATCCGCAGCCTAGGAAAAAGATTTTTTTTCGAAATTTTTAATTTATAAACCGGAGCGAAGGATAAAGATCTTTTTTCTGAAATTTTCAATTTATAAATTTTCAAACTCTATCTAGTCCGAAATTAAGTTAAAGATTTCTGTTATTTAAGGCCATGTGACGAGTGTCACGTGACAGGCTTCCTACCTTAACAGCGCTTTTTTTTATTTGTAAACTTATTTTCACATGAATAGCCACATCGATTGGAAAATTTTCGATAATAAATAAGACGCACTAAGAAACGCGGCTCTGGTCCTAAATTTGTATAATTATGAAAAAAGTTTTTTTTGTAAATAATTTTTTTTTCTTTTTTCATAATTATTAAAATTTAGGACCAGAGCCGCGTTTCTTAGTGCTTCTGATTTATTATCCCAAATTTTCAACTCGATGTAGCTATTTGTATAAAAATAAGTTTACAAATAAAAAAAACTGTCGGTAAAAAAAGTGTCGGTAAGGTAGGAATCCGGTCACGTGACTTAAATAATTCCTTTTAGCAAACTGACCGCAATTTTTCTTCCAAAATTGCCTGAGTTTCCATCACTGCTTTTTCTGCAAGACTCAATTAAAATTATATAATTTCTGATTCATGCAATATCAAAATGATCTAATTTCGAAAATCAAAAAAAAAAATGTAAGAGCCCAATTTCATGATCCCAGTAAAAAGTCGTTTTTTTCAAGGATTATACCGAAGACAAGGAAACAGGTTTTCCTAGAGAGTTATTTCATCAAAAGCAAAAATCGCAAACCTTAAGGTGCTTCAAACGAGTCGGTTTTTAGAATAATACAAAATACGGCTACAAGAATGAGTCGTTTGGTATAATATTTTTACCACATAATCTAAAGGTGTGACTAGAATCCTTTTTTTGAAAAATGGTCTACTTTTTTATTTTTTAATTGGAAATAATACGCTAAATTATCTGCGCCTGGAAACGGGCAACGCGCCATCGGGAGTGTACACATGGTGAACTAAAAACAGGCGCTCGCTATAATAAGGGCACAGCATATTTTCAATTACCAAAAAAAAATACAAGACCATTTTTCGAAAAAAGGGTTCTTGTTGTGTACATGCATAAGCCTTTAGATTATGTGGTAAAAATATTACACTAAGCGATTTATTCTTGTAGCCGTATTTTTGATTGTTCTATAAACCCTTTCATTTAAATCACCTTAATCTGGACAAGATTCCAAATTTTTAAGAATATCGCTTTCCTTACTTGAATGATAAATAGATTTTAAAAAAACCTCAAAACATCATGTATACACAAAACCGTAAATCTCTCAAATTCATGGATACAAAACTTTTGTTTCAGTGGTTCTCATCCACAAAATGTGGAAAACTGGATGTTTGGCAATTGTTAGAGTAAAAACTCTCAATTTTTCCGATAATGTTTTTTTTTTTTTTGAATTATTGATATACAGGTTGGAAATTAGAAACAAAACTTATTAATTACATACTTTCGAAAATGCTGATAAATCAATTTTTTTACCTTCAGGTTCACCTGATGATCATAAAACGTTGGGGGTGCGAGAGCAGCTTTCAGTCTCCTATTTCTGTAGAAGATAAAGGTAATCGCTGCTAGTAGCATGATGATGACAGTGGACAATATTCCGATCACCAGCCCGATGAATTGCTTGGATTCTGGATCTTTGTTTCTGTCTGGAACTAAATAAGAATAAATTGAACAGTTTAAAAGTATTTGAAATTAAATGTATTTAGGAAAAAGATCTACTCCTATCACTTCACTGGGATTCGAACACCAGGTCAACTAATTTCCGGTCAGGTGCTCTAACCACTAAGATACAGAGAGATCAGAGGAAGAATCCTTTTTCTGAAACACGCTTTATTTTGCAAGATGTAATATACAAATCAATTTTTAATAGAAATCTGTATTATCATCGGAGGTAGTAACGGACCGATCATAAGTGAATTCATTTCACACGCACTGTGAAAATGGAAATCTTCATTATCGATCAAAGTTATATCCTCGAATACAGAAAATATTTTAACGTCATCTCGGACTAGATGACGCTATAAATTTAAATTTTTTGAAATCAAATGTATTCAGAAAAAAGATCTACTTCTTGCTGATCTTCCTTACTCCGATCTCTCTGTAGCTGAGTGGTTAGAGCACCTGACCGGAAATCAGTTGACCTGGTGTTCGAATCCCAGTGGAGTGAAAGGAGTAGATCTTTTTTCTGAATACATTTAATTTCAAAAATTTTAAATTTAAAGCCCCATCTAGTCTGAGATAACGTTAGAATATTTTCTGTATTAGAGAATATAGCTTTGATCGATATTGTAGATTACCATTTTCACAGTATGTGTGATATGAGTTATCTTAAGACCGGTCCGTTAATATCTCCGATGATAATACAGATTTCTATTAAAAGTTTAAAAGTAATAATTTATTAAACTTTCAATAATGGAAAATTAGTCAAAATAGGCGTTTTTTGCCTATAAAAAAAGTTTCTGCTTCTGCTTCTCATCATCAATTCTACTCCCCCTCCCCACATTTGAAGCTTCGCTTCCCGTCCCATTCCTAACTTCTTCCTCATATACTTCCCTGCTCTTCACTTCCTTCCACATTTCCCCTTACTTCCCCTAGTTTTGATACCCACACTTCCCCGGGTTGTGAGCAGAAAGAAAGGAGTGGAATTAGGTAAAGTAGGGAAATGAGGGGAAGGGTAGTAGGTGAAATAGTTAAAAAATGGTGAAAGAAGTAGGAAAAATTAGGATGAATAAACGAGGAGTAGAGAAATGAACAGTAGGGGAAGTTTGGTAAAAATGAGAGGAAGTAGGAGAAATAAGATTAAGATGGGTGTAAGGGAAATGATGGGAGGGGAAGTAGAGGAAGGTAGAAGAAATAAGAAGGGTATAAGGGTATTGATGGGAGGGAAAATAGAGGAAGGTAGAGGAAATAAAGGAAGAGAAATTAGCAGAAATGGGTGAAGCGGATGTAGAGGAAATGAT
The DNA here is from genome assembly GCA_932066315.1 of Andricus coriarius. Lineage (NCBI taxonomy): Eukaryota > Metazoa > Arthropoda > Insecta > Hymenoptera > Cynipidae > Andricus > Andricus coriarius. Next base: position 5,772 of record CAKNWT010090772.1, on the reverse strand, counting down.
GGGAGGGGAAGTAGAGTAAGTGAAGAAAGATAAGTATAGAGGAAGTGGGAGAATTAAGGTTAAATGAAGGAAAGGCAATTAGGAGAAATCAGCGAAAATCACGGTTAAAATAGAGGAAATTAGGGTAAATAAAGGAAAAGTAAAGAGAAATAAGGGAAGGACGGTAGGGGAAGAAATAGGTTAAATGAGGGTAAATGAGGGGAGTCCAATTAGGGCAAGTGTGGTGAAATGAATGGAGGGGAAGTTTCTGAAGACAGGGGAAATGAAGGGGATTAATAAATAAATGAGGGATAATGATGGGAAGGAAAGTAGGGGAAGTGAGGAGAGTAAAGTTGTAGGATTTTATAGGATTTCGGAGAATTTCAACGATTACTAAGAATTACTAAGGATTTTGATTAAAAGGAATTTAAAATATTTTCAAAGGATTTTAAAGAATATAGTTCTTGTATAAATACTCCGATGAATTTTACAAGATTTCAAAGAATTTCGTTGGAGTATAGAAAATTAAAAGAGTTTTTAAAATTTATACGGTATTTTAAATAATTTCGTAAAATTTCAGAGGATTAAAAATATTTCTGAAAATTTTACAACAATAATGGGGTTTTGACATTCATAGAATTTCAGAAGAGATTGAAAGATTCTATAAGCTAATTAAAAATATAAATTTTTGTTAATCGTAAATTGATTAGTTCATTCCACTAAATTTTTTTTTTTTATTAAAAAAATTTTTTTTTCAATCGCAAATAAATTTTTGCTCTAGATTTCAAGGAATAAAAAAAAATTTAGAATTTTCCAGGAATTTCAGAGGATTTGAAGAATTTAATTAGAGGAATTCTAAAAGATAATAAAGATTTTAAAACGTTTTACTCGATTTTATTCCATTTTTTATTTTTGTGAGATTACGAGAGACTTCACAATATTTAAGAAATTTCACAAATTGATGGGATTTATAAGATTTTAAAAGAAATCATAAGATATCAAAAGTGATTTAAAAAATTTAAATAAATTTGAAAAGGTAATATTCATGGTAAAAAAATTAATTTTTTGGTCGATAATTGAACTATTCTGTTCAAAATTAATTTTTTTTTGGTTTAAAATTAATATTCTTGACTAAAAAAGTAACTATTCCATTTTTGGGGGAATATTTTTGATATTTTGAATTAAAAATTGATTTTTTCTGGTCAAGAATTCATGTATTTTGTTGAAATATATTTTTTTATTCGTAGAAAATTTATCTTCATTGTTGAAATTCTACCATTTTAGTTAAAAATGTAACTGCTTTGTTGAAAATTATTCTGTTTTGATTGGGGAATCAAGTAATTTGTTGAAAATTCCTCTTTTTTGGATGAATTTAACTATTTTTTTACTTCAAATTAAAATTTTTTTGGGTAAAAATATTAATTATTACAGTTATTGTTAGAAATCCATTTTGTTTTTTAAATATTAAACTACTTTGTTTAAATTTTCACTACTTTGTTAAAAATTTAAAAATAGTTTAATTTTCAACTAAAAAAGATAAGTTTTCAACAAAAAATTGAATAGTTAAATGTTTAAATTCCTTGTGAAATTTAGTAATATTTGGTTTGAAATTAACTTTTTTGTTGAAAATTCATATTTTTAGTTGAAAATTCATTTTTTGTTTCTGGAAAATAAATTTTTTCATCTCAAAAGTTAAATATTTTATTTTTGGTATATGTGGCAGAATCGTCTATTTGTGTAGAAAATTAATCTTGTTTTTGCAAATTCATCATTTTGGCTAAGGATTCAATAATTTGTAAAAAAATCGTCTTTTTTGTTAAACTTAAGAGGTTAAAAATTAGTATTTTTGTTCAAAATTAGTATTTTTGTTCCAAATTAGTATTTTTGTTCAAAATAAGTATTTTTGTTCAAAATTAGTATTTTTGTTAAAAATTATTATTTTTGTTTAAAATTAGTATTTTTGTTTAAAATTAGTATTTTTGTTCAAAATTAGTATTTTTGTTCAAAATTAGTATTTTTGTTCAAAATTAGTGTTTTTGAGCTGCAAATTTAACGGTTCCATTTTTGGTTGAAAATCGATTTGTTTTTCGTTGAATTTCAACTATATTTATTGAAGGATCCTTCCTTAATTTGAAATCAAGAATCAGTCGTTTGGAAAAAAATCGGAAATAATTATAAATAAATATTATTTACCAAATGTAATTCAATTAAACCTTTTTTTATAATTTTGTAATTGTAACAAATACGTAATAACTATGACTATTTATTAAATTTACCAAACCCTCGGTTTAAGTCCAGTATCGGGGGTCGCCTGCAAATAGCCTTGGCCCTAAATCGGGGGAATCCAAACCTTAACAGTCAGGGCCGTGTGAACTATTTCTGTTGAATTTTTTCTGTAGTTCAAAATGTTTGTTTAATTTCGTCCATTTTGTTATCTAATACGTATAATAATTTAAAGTCGAGGAAAAACTACAATGTCAGCAATCCGTCACACGAAAAATAATTCTTTTCTTGCTTACTAATTTTAAACTTTTTTTTTCAAATAGTAACACAACCGAAATAGAACCAGGAACCTCGGAGGATCTTGGACATGTTGCTGGACACGAGCCTGCACACGAACTTGTACAGGTAATCTTGACGGTTCTTGTACATGAATTTTAAAAAGAAACCTGTACATGATCCTGCAAAGGATCCTGTTTGCAAGATAACCTTTGAATGATCCTGTACAGGGATTTGAAAAAGAAACCTGTAAATTATCCTGCAAAGGAACCTGTATGCAAGATAACATTTGAAAGATCCTGCACAGGAATTTGAAGGAGAAGCTTGTACATGATCCTGCAAAGGAACCTGTATGCAAGATAACCATTGAATGATCCTCTGCAGGAATTTCAAGAAGAAACCTGTGCATGATCCTGCAAAGGATCCTGTATGCAAGATAACCTTTAAATGATCCTGTACAGGAATATGAAAAAGAAACCTGTACATGATACTGCAAAGGAACCTGTGTGCAAGATAACCTTTGAATGATACTGTACAGGAATTTAAAAAAGAAACCTGTACATGGTCCTGCAAATGAACCTGTATGCAAGATAACCTTTGAATGATCCTGTACAGGAATTTGAACAAGAAACCTGTGCATGATCCTGCAAAGGAACCTGTATGCAAGCTAACCTTTGAATTATGCTATACAGGTTCCTTCACAGAGTGATTTGAGACGCGGTTTCATGTACAGGAACTTGTTCAGGATCCTACAAATGAACCTGCATAGGAACTAATCCGCGAAGATTCACTAGTGGCTTGGCCCTCTCGATATTAAGTTCGATCTTCAAAGAAATAAAAGGAAAGCAATTCGCAAAGAAACCTGTACAGGAACCTATACTCATTCGAGGTTCCTTTGTCGGTACAGGTTCCATGGGAGGATAATGTATAGGATTTCGCCAAATTCCTGCACAGATACCGTCAAGATTACTTGTGCAGGTTTGTATGCAGGATCGTATCCAGCAACATGTACAGGATCCTCCAAGGTTCCTCTACAGGATTTTTCAGCTGGGTACTGCCCGCTTTTATCGCTCCACTATTCATGGCGCATGCGTGACAACCTTCCCTCGACCCCGCGAGCTGAGAAACTGCATGGGCTAGCAGTTCTAGGAAGGCCTAAACTGAGGGTCCCTAAACCGAGGGTTTGCTCTTTTTGACATGGAAAAATCTGGAAATAGCCCAAATCGCTCGATCTTATTAGTTATTCAAACTAAAACTATTATGACTGCATAAAATGAATAATTATCATAAAATTAAGTAAAATTAGTTATAATCTGATCTGAAATCATTTTGAATAGAATTTTTCTCTAGTGAATTCCTCTTAAGTTTCGACATTCTATGGAAGATCGCGATATTTAATAAAAAGCTGGAGCAGTACTAAATAGAGTCAAACGTTCTTGAATTCAAAGCGGAGCTCTAAGTCGGGAAAGTAAACACACTTATTAAATTTCTTGCTATTTCATAAAGTTCCTTTTCCAACATTTTTCCTTTCATCTGTCGAAGTACACTACCAGCGGCAATTATCTACCCGCCAGTTTCTTGAGCCATTCCTAAAGTACCCTTATTTTTATAATATTAACATAGAATTTAAAAAAATGTGAATATCGGAAAAAATATTGTGAAAAAATTTCAAATTGCGATGTTTACGAAAAATTGGGATAACTCTGGAAATAAATAATATTTTTTAAAGTACTTAAACATCTTAAAAATGTTAAGTCTCCACAGTATTTTTCTTAGTTGATAAAATATTTTTTTAATTTTTGCCTCAGATTCTTCCCAAGTATTGAAAAAATATTATTATATATCATATTTTTATAAATTTGTATTACAATTGTACAATTTTAAATTATGAAATACAATATAACAATTATAAAAAATTAAAATTTGCAATAGCGTTTTTAACAACAAAAAATGTTTACTTCTTAAACCCAAAAACCTGTAGGATGGGGATTCATTATATTTAAAAAGTATTATGAAAAATTTAGATTTAATTTCCGACTACGGGTAAAACTAGCAAATTTTTCAAAAAATTAATTGAAAAATGTAAAAAATGAATCAAAAAAATATTTGCTTTAAAAATGTTTTAAATATTTTTCTTTCTGCATGCCGAAAAATTTATTTATTCTAAAATTGTTATTAATATAAGACCTACAAAATTTTTAAAAAAGTGTGGAAAACTTAAGAATAAAATTTTGAATTTACAAAAAAATCTTATTGAATTATTAATGTCAAAATGAATTTCAGCTAAATTTGTTTTTTTTAGGATGATTTCGTTGAAAAGGGTAAAAGTAAAATAATTTTAAGAATTCGACTGTATTTTTGGATTGGATTTTGGATTTTATTTAATTTTTTTAATTTCGCACTTGCTGGATTATCGAATGATTTTTAAAGTTAACTTCGTTTTCTAGCAAATTTTTCAAAAAATTACTTGAAAAATGTAAAAATAAGTAAAAAAAATATTCGCTTTAAAAATGTTCCCTCTTTTAACTTAAAAAATTGTTTGTTTTGAACATTATTCTTTTTGCAAGTCGAAAAATTAATTTATTTTGAAACCGTTGTTGATATTAGACCTACCAAATTTTGAAAAAAATGTGGAAAATTTAAGAATAAGATTTTCAATTTACAAAAAAATCTAATGAAATAATAATTGTCAAAATGAATTTCAGCTAAATCTATTTTTTTAGGATGATTTCGTTAAAAAGTGTGTAAGTAAAATAATTTTGAGAATTCGACTGTATTTTTGGACTGGATTTTGAATTTAATTTTTCTTAAATTTTGGACTTCTTGGATTATCGAATGATTTCCAAAATTAAGTTCGGTTTCTATTAAATTTTTCAAAAAATTAATTGAAAAATTAAAAAATGAGTGAAAAAAATCTTTGCTATAAAAATGTTCCCTCTTTTAACTGAAAAAATTGTTCATTTTAAACATTTTTCTTTTTGTAAGTCGAACAATTTATTTATTTTAAAAGTGTTATTGATATTAGACTTACAAAATTTTGAAAAAAATGTGAAAATTTTAAGAATAAAATTTTGAATTTACAAAAAAATCTAATGAAATAATAAATGTCCAACTGAATTTCAGCTAAATCGATTTTTGTTTAGGACGATTTCGTTAAAAAGTGTAAAAGTAAAATAATTTTGAGAACTCAACTGTATTTTTGGATTGGATTTGATTTTTTTTAAACTTTGGACTTCTTGTATTATCGAATGATTTCCAAAGTTAACTTTGTTTTCTAGCATATTTTTCAACAAA
>CAKNWT010090693.1:0-10102 GCA_932066315.1 Andricus coriarius | reverse complement strand
CAATGAATCGATCTAAAAATTTCCAGAAATCTTGCTTTATTAGTGAGGAACAAATGTCTGCGTACATATACGAAATTTTAAACAGTTTCAATAATATTTAGCTGAGTTTTGACGATTTATGTTTTAAGACATAATTGAATTTAAGGAAATTTTTTTTTTTTACTTTTTCATTTTTATAATTGAAAATATTTATCTGACAAAAAAACTGGAAATACCAAAAAGTTCTGTCTTGCCCTTTTCTATATCACCATATTTTCAAAAATTTAACTTTTTGAACCTTAAAATTTGGTACTCACGAGACACGTGACAATAATTTTCCGCGTTTTCGAGCGTGCGACCCATTCTTTGATCGGAACCCTCATACTGTTTATTTAATATTAGTTATTTTGAATGTTGTCTTTTTCTTTTTTTTAAAGTTAAAATTGCAATTCTTATTTAATCCCATGTTATATGGCTCATTTAATTCCTCGCAAGATTCTCTAAAATCTTTTTGGAACGTTTATATTTTAAAAATTGTATTCAGAAATTACACAATTGTCCATTTTATAAATAATATTTTCCTACAATAAATATTGTTTTAACCACTGATATAAAGAAATGACACGTAGCAAATATTAGTTTAATATTACAATTCTACAATCAAGACCTTCAATTTCAGTCAGCTTCAAAAAAATCGGACTATAAGAAAAACTCCAGTGTAGGGGTCTTAAAAATCAAATTTTTTCTCAACTTTCTTACTTTTTAACCTCTAGCATAAAAGAAAGTAAAATGCATTATAGCGAATAAATATTATGTCTCAATTCTAAACTTTAAGAACTCTAATTTGAGCCATTCCCGTAAAAAGTCCAACTAAAAGAAAAGTTTGCAGCATTGATCGATTTTGATTAAACTTTACATAATTATAGTAAAAAGAAGGTGTTCATATGCCACTTCTTCAGGAGAAATTAATAAATAATCACACTGTGGAGTGATGTTTGTAGTCATCACAAAATTGCTATTTTATAAACTGTGGTGAGACAGGGAATGTAAGAAGATGAAACTAAAGGAAAAAAGGAAGTACAGGAAGTATTAAAAGGGAACTGCAAAGAGGAAAGAGTACATAGAGCTGAGGTGTGGAAGATGATAAACAGATTTCGGAAGAATAGGATGGGGATAAGCGAGAAGATAGGGAGTGAGGAGTGGCGGGAGTTTTTTGAAGAATCGTTTCAGGGATCACATTCGAGGAAGAGTAATGAGGAAGTAGAAGAACGAGGGAGGGAGAGAGTGTGGAGTTGAATGACGAGAAGATAGAGGAACAGAAAAGGAAGATAAAAGGGTCAAAAACAGCAGGTATGGAAGGGGTACAAAACTAAGCCTGGCTGTTTAGTACACAGGCGGTTAGGGAGGCTGAAGGAGGCAGTGTAGAAAGTATGAAGAGGGGAGGGATTCCCAGGAGAGAAGGATTACGCTAAGAAATACTGCGTACCAAGTATACGGGAGGGTGTTGGAGGAGAGGCTGCGAAAGGATTTCGAGGGAAAAGGGATATGGCCCGAAACGCATGAGGGATTCAGGGCAGGTAAGATCACTACCAATAATAATTAAATTTTTCAGCACATGGTGGATAGATAATTAGCGAAGAAGGGGTTGAAGGTGTACGCGTTTTTCGTGGATCTCAAAGGCGCGTTCCTTTCAGTGGATAGGGGTATGTTGTGGGAGGCGATGGAGTAGAGGGAGTGGAGAGAGGCATGATTGACATGGAGAATATGCTAGAAGCCGAACTAGTAGGAGGAGTTAGGGTAGGAGGGTTAGGATATGGTCACTCGCATAAGTAGATGATATAGTGCTGCTGGCAAAAAGCGAGGAGACCTTAAATTAGATGTTGAAGAGGTAAAAACGGTACATAGATAAGAATAAGCTAGAGTTGAATGCGGAAAAGGCCAAGCTTACGGTGTTCAGGAAAGGAGGTGGAAGGGATAAGGAAGGGAAGTGAAAGTGGAAGGGGAAGAAGGTACAAGAGGTGAAATAACTTGTGTACCTGGGCTTCCCGTCTAGGCCAAATAGGGTAGATGATAGTCATACAAAAGAGAGAGTTAGGACAATATAACAAAAGGAGAGAGGAGGTGGTGATGAGGCAGGTATGAGGGTTGGGAAAGAAGTTGCTTGCAAATGATTTTGACAGGAGGATGAAATTGTTCGACTCGCTATTGATGAGTGTGCTATTGTATGGATTGGAGGTTTGGAAATGGAAGGAAAGTGAAGTGGTAAATAGGATACGGGAGAGGTATGTAAAGTGGGCACTTGGGTTGGCAAGTAATACACCTAATTATATTATTACGAGAGGAAAAGGCGAGCGAGTGTAGGGAATATAACAGGAAGTCTAGCGTGTAAGTATAATGAGAACTGTTTGGAACGTGGGGGAAATAAGCTGGTTGGAGAGTGTTGGTAAGAGAAGGAGAACAGAAGAGCGGGTGGGAAGATGGAGCTTGAAAGCAAAATTTTTTTTTCGAATGAATGGGCTGCAGATGGGTGAAGTGAGAAGGATGCACTAGGAGGGGAGGAAGGTGTTTGAAGTGTTTAATAAAACCGGCATGGAGAGAGAATAAGAGGTTCAAGATTTAATGGAAACTATGGGTGGACTATACCAAAGGAGAGAGCGTAATATTTTGTGTGAGAAAGAAGAAAAATAAAGTCAGCAGCTTATAGCGAGGTTGAGATGTGGTTCCATGAATGGCTTGAATAGCTTCTGGCTTCTTAGGGAGAAGAGGATGTGTGAATTGTACGGCAAGAAAAATGCAAGGGTGGAACACAGATTGTAGGATTGCTAGGGGTTGGAAAGGATGGGATAAGCATGGAGGTATTGATGCATCAAAGAGGGGACAAAAGAGTGAAGTGGAATTTGGCAACGCGAGGCAAGACGAGAAAGTAGCGTGATGCGTGTGAGGCGAAGCATGGAAGACAAGGCGATAAGAGCAAGCGGTCATAGAGTTGAAGTGTGGATGGATGTTAGTTTGTAAGGATTAAGGTTAAGAAAATTCTGTAAGCATAGAGGTGTAAGCAAGTCAATTTTTCTAGGCTAGTTGGCAATAAAATAAACGTTTATCTATATAAGAGTACAATTTTATATGTATAAAATTCATGAATCATATCCGAGTTGGAGTTCTTTCACAAATATGTTGACTAACGAGGTACAATCTAGGCTAGTGTACGCGTTCAGATTAAAAAAACATTTTCTCCAATCTCCCTGACAAATATAGTAAGTTATGTGTACACATGCCGCTTTTTCAGGAAAAAATTATCCATAAACATAACACGAAGTTAGGTTAGCATTTATATAAAAAATTACCAACTTTCAAAATATGGAGATAAAAACCTATGATGGAATAAATTATACTGATTTTTACTAGATTCTTACAGAACATTGTTTAAAATTATTATTCTGTAGGTTTGAACAATATTACTTAAAAACGAGATAAATCCGCAGACCCGAAAATTAATAAAGAAGCTGTTAAGAAAAAGTTGACTATAGATTACAATTTATTGCAATGTTTAAATAGTAAAAAATTTATAAATATTAGTGTTTTTCAATCAAAGAAATTATTTCAACCAATTAGTTTAATAAACATATTTTTTATAAGAAAAATAAAGTAATATTTTAGAGGAATGAAAAAATATATTTAGTGTGCCTGTAAAAATTAGAATTTTTTTTCATGTTGTCACGCTTATATTTATTATTTAAAGACAATAATAGGCTGCCTAAATTTGTTTTATTCCTCTAAAGTATGAATTCATTATTCTTATCAAACGAAATAAATTGTTCATTAAACTAATTACTTTGATGAAAAACGCTTCTATTTATAAATATTCTGCTATTCATACTTGGCCCTATTATTTGATTTGACAACTTTAATTACATTTAAGACCATTAAACCAAATATCCAAAATCATGCAGGTACTTGGCGGAGTTTTTTTTACACGAGGTGTAAATTTTCTTAAAACAATGAAAATGTTGTATCTATGATATATACATTTATTTGTTCTTAGAATTGATATTTTTGAATCAATTAATACAATTGCATCAATAGCATATCTGGCATAATTAACTACATATAAATCTTTATATTTGCAGAAAAAGATTGTTGCAATAAATTCATACAAGAAAATTCATGCAAATTTTGTTGAGGGAAAGCACAGATATTGCTAGAGCCAGAGGAAAAATGTTGTGGCTTATCGATCTTGGCTTAAACTTGAGCTCAGTAAGTCAAAGGTTTTACTTTGCCCCAGAAGACTTTCAAATTACCATATACTTCTTTATAAGATTTTGAATAAATACTTATTTACAATATGAAATGCTGCTAAGCATGTGATATACAGGGTGTCCAGTGCACTTTTCTGTTTCTTTTTTCTAATATAAAATTGTATTATTTTATTTATTCTAAATTGTAGTAATTAAATACATATTGAAAATTTAATTCATTCAGAAATACACCTTAGTAACTCACGCGTATAATTATCAAAGCAAAGCAGTTCCCTAGAAAATTTCATCCACAAATAAAAACAAATTGTTAATGATTTTGTTATAAGTGAAATATATATCTAACAGTACAAAATTCAGTGAATTTTTCTCTCTCATGGGATTGATTAGGAAAGTTTTATTAGCCTGTAGAACAGTCGACTTAATTTAGCTTAACTACAAAGTTCTGGTTTTATGTTTTCTCATCTATTGTTAGAGCTCACATTGGCGAATTGCAGAAGCCTATTATTTTTTATGGCTCCCATAAATTCCGATATCGACAAAATGCGAGTATTAATTCGTTTTCTGTAATTTCCGAAATTGTTGCAGCGATACTAAAAATTTTACTAAAGTGCAAATAAATTGTAATTGGTCTTTAGTTTTACAGCTCTTATTTAGATGTGGAATTCAGTACCATGCATGCGAAAAGAAACAAGTGGAAAAAATAAGCTTAAATTGTATTTAAAATCCTTTTTAAAAGTGTAATAATTTACAAATGTCTCTAGAGTTTCTTTCGTTATATAATTTTAAGTTACTAATGTTTCATTATTTGTTTAAAAAAACAAATAGCTTCTTTAGTTAGGGTGAAATTATTATCTAAGAAGCATGTAACAGAAAAGTGTGGTTGTAAGAAGACTACTAGGAAGGACTTTTCACACTATTTCAGCTCAATACTTTATATTTATTAGGATTACAAATTTAAAAAACAGAAACTTTACCAGTATTTTTCTATTCATTAGGATTCAGCACCCGAAAATGATTCTAGAGCAAATATAAATTCCAGTGCGTCCGTCACATAACCGCTTTACTTCCGGGCAAACCGGATATTAGGATTTCCAACAGTCTGAAAATTCTCAGCATAACTGAAGTGCCAGCTTGAAATGCTCTTCATATTCTTATCTTTTTATTATTATTTTAGCCTGGATGGGTTCAATATTTCTTTTAGAATTATTTACTATAAATTTTAATGAACACGCATCATTTATTCAAAACTTTTTTTTTTAAAGATGATACTAAGGCACAATAACTGACCGTGAATTTTTCTCCTCACTTTTTTCTTCCTTATAAAGTTCGTGATATTTTATCTTTCGATTGAAATTCCTTTGTGCTATAAATCATGGGATATTCGCAATAAATTCAGGATTTGGCTCTCATAGATAAATTGTAAGAGAGAACTTTTGTATCTTCGTAATTTTTCATTAATTCCGTTAAAAATGGGAGTCTCTCGGATTGTGAATTAAATTTCTTTAAAAATTGGGAAATCGGTCTCTATAAAGGAGCTTCTACGGCATTTTTAGAGCAAATTATTATTTTTTTGTCTCACAAAATTTTTAAAATAAAACATGTAGTTATTATAAATACAAAATTTATGTGTTTGTTCGCATCTATTATCTAAAATAATAGATAAAACGAAGACAATACTTTTAATAATAATTGATGAAGACTTATATCTTAACTTCAAAATTAATACATAATATTTTCATATCACTGTCAATTTTTGTTCCAAAATACCCATTTCCGACGAAATGCAATTGTTGATCAAATTTTTAAGTTTAATTTTTGAATTTAAATTATTTTTGTTTTAAATAACCGATGTACAGTGAAAAACGCTAATATACCCTTTTATGGTTCAACGATTGTGAACATTATTTGAAATCTATACAGATTTCCGGTCAGAAACGCCAACAAAACAAAAGTAACGAATTTATTGACTGAATGATAATCTGAAAAATCTTACAATGTTTTAAATTAGGAATACCAATTTTCGACAAAAAACACTAACATAACAAAAAGATATTACAAATTGTTAATCTTTTTTGAAATTGAATAATTATTTTTAAAAATAACCGGTTTTCCGTGAAAAACTTAAAAATAACTTTACGTTATTTCAAAATTGTAAATTTTCTTTGAAAACTATATAGATGTTTGCAGTTAGAATTGCTATATTAAACTGAAATTACAGAAACTTTTAATCTCCTTTGCAACCCAATGATTTTTTACTAAAAATATCGATTTCCTGTGTGAAGCGCGAACATAACCTGACATAAACTAAACTTTTTCGAAATATAATAATTTTGAATAATTAAAGATGTTATCGGGTTTTCAATGACTAGCCTAAGCGCTTTGTTTTATATCAATATTTAAGTAATTTTCTTAAAATATTGATTTCCTAAAATGTGAAAAAATATCTCTCTAGCTGCACTGGGATTCGAACCCAGGTCTTCAGATTTGCCGGTTTGGTGCTCTTGCCCACTAAGCTATGAAGAGTCAAAGAGTATCAGATTCATTTTTCAAAACCTTCTACAAGCGAATTACGTCGCAATTCCTAGACTTGTGAAATTATTTATTTTTTATTTTTATTAGTATTATGATGATTGTTGTTTGAAAATACCAATTTTCGATGTACACCGTTGAAGTAACCTTAACTTGTTCAAAAATTATTAATCTTCTTTGAAATTGAATAATTTTTTAATAAAAACTTCGAATGTTCCAAAATAATTTTAAATCTTTTTCGAAATATAATGATTTTTGTAGTTAAATGCCAATTCCTAGTGTAAAAAGTTAATCTAAAATTGCCAAAAAATATGAACCTTTACAACTTGATGATTTTTGTTTAAAAATTATTTATTTCTGGTAAAAATCGCAAGTCAACCGGTAAAGCGTAAATTATTGAAAAATTTTAATCTTTGAAATCTTATAATTTTTTATAAAAAAAAACTATTTCCAGTGTAAAGCGGCAATATAACCTAAAATTATTTAAAATTAGGAATCTTGTTGTATATTTTCGTCTAGTAATGCTAATTTCTCGTGAAAAATACTAACAGAACCTACAATTTTTAGAAATATGAATTATTCCTTATAACTTTATGATTTTATATTAAAATTTTCTTTTAAAGATACTATTATCCAGAAAAAAGCACTAGCGTAAAACATGTAGAAAATTTTAAATGATTTATTATATAATTCGAAAGGTTCAATTAAATTGCACAACAGTATTAAAATTTTGTTCTCAATTCGAATAAGGTTTTCAATTATTTTTCTTATTAAAAGGCATATTTGTAAATTCCAATCAGGTTTTCAAAAACAATAATTGCGAGATTTTTTAGACATGCCGTTAAAGCACCTATTTTTAAGCATGATTTTCGTTATTTTTTATAATTTCGAAAATTATTCGATTTAGAAAGAACGTTGTTGTAAGCCAAAGTTGTAGATTTTGAAAAACAAATTTTCTTATTTTTATTTTTATAGAAATCTATAACATTAACAGCAAAATGACCCAGGCAAAAAAGTGCAAACAGCCATAACATCAGAAAAATTCAATTTTATTTTGAGAAAATTCGAGGGAAATGAATGGAATTTCTTCTTTATTTCCTATATTGTTTTTTTTTTTAATATTCTAAAAGTTTATTTTTGTATTTTTTTAGGTGTTCCAAATAACTAAAAACTGCGTTTATTCCATTCTTCATTGTAATTACACCTCATTAAATTATGAAAATTATTTTTGTCCTTTGTATGAGAAAATGGGACGTTAATTTTAATAGTTTTTTACCTCGCATGAAAACGAGGTGGAGAGTGTCGGTCCCTAGCGAACTAACATTCTTAATAACGCATCGTTAAGCACGGGGCTAAAAGCTGTCTGCAAAATAAGTAATTAAAAGGTATTGGATTTTCATATGTCACATTATTACATCTACATTGTTTTATGCATGTAATTTCCGTTTTTCCAGATTTCAAATGACCCTGCTTCCTTTGGGGTGACGGGGTAAATCTAATTTTAATCTCATACAAAATGTTCAAAATTAAAAGAAGTATTAGATTGAAAAACATTTGATGAAATGAAAATTTTTATTGCTAATAAATCGGAGAGTTTCATTATTATACCCCCCCCCCCGTTATGAATATATTTTCTACATTTACCCAAACTTATTCGATTGGACCGCAAATGCATCATATTGCTCCATCAAGTAAAATTTTTGCATAAAAAAATTGCTGGACTTATTGCAAGTAGGGGGGGGGGGGGGCTGATAATACGCTAGCCCTTCACCCTTCGAACACATCACTACTAAATACATAATCTTAAAGAACTTCAGGTGGAAACTGGTGCGATTTTTTCAGAAATACACACTTTCGAAATTTCATTTTACTAACTTTTCCAGTTTTAAATGCTCTCTATCTCACCGCCAATCAATACATTTGAGTCAATTAATTAACGAAGATAAAAATTAGTGAGTGCGGAGCTGGTGTAAGGCTGGTGTGAAAACCCCCATTATGAATTAATAATCAAATTTCACTTGAATACCATTTTTCACTCCAAATGTGCTCTGTCACACTACCAAAAATTTTTTAATTCAATAAAATAAAATCTCCTGGCTGAGCGTCTGTTAAATCTTGCGCTTCGCGCTCGATAATATATTTATCTAGTGCTCGGTCTTCGTACTTCACCCACATTTTTGCACAGTCCTATTAAAATTAAAGGTCAAAGCGTCGACAACTGTCAATTCTCTCTTGTTAAAGCTCCTTCGGCTTAAACGAGCACATTCTCATTACGTATCTTATGCTTCGCACTCGATTTTTTCTAAAGTGGGAAATTTTTTTTTTCGTAGCCTGTGTCTTTTTTCCAAAAATTTTGTTTTTTTATTTTTGATGTTTGTTTACGAATAAAACAAAAGTTACGCCTTCTATCAAAAAATAATCAATAAGAATTTTAATCAATAAATATCTTGCATAGTTATACCGCAAAATAGAATTATTTATTTTCCATTATCTTTTTGGTGGTTAAAACCAGAACCGTTGTTCAGAAAATACTGGATAACAAACTCAATCTTTTTTTTTGGTCCTTAAAACTGTGTGTCAAATTGCAACCTAATCCGATTATTCTGTCAAAAGTTATCCGGTATACATACTACAACGACAACAACGACAGACAGACAAACACCATCGTAACACCTGTTTTTTCATATTGAGATTTTCATTATGATGAGAATGTAGAAATAACTGATATCTTATACGACGAGTGTATACAAAAAAATAGTATTTTTAATGTTGATTTTTACAAATAAAACAAAAACTATGGGTCCTATCCAAAAGTGATTGAGAACCAATTTGTAAACCTTGCACGGAGAAAAATGGATAGTCAAACTTGAAGTGTCAAAATTTAGATGGTCAGTTTGATAATCTAAATAGTTTCAAGTACCACCCACAATTTTTTCTTCATAGTCAGGCAGACCATAATTTTATATTCTGTTTGAATAATCATAGGTGATTCAGACTCACTATTAGTATAGTCAAATCGACACTCCAGAATGTCAAACAGAAGTGGCTGTGTCACGACCTCTACCGAACGCCGAGCGAACACACCCGACACCCGAAACGCATTTTTGGAGCGACTGACGTTCGGTGTCACGTTAGCCGTGTTTTACAACACTGTTAATTAGTTTAAACCATCTTTTGATACTTCAAACATGTGTCGAGAGTGAATATAATGTGGAGAGCATGTTGAAGAGTGGCTTGAGTGATTTTCGTTCTGATTTTGAACGCCAAATTGGATATTTCCGAGGGATTAAGGACAAAGGCGTCACTCATTAATTAGTGCGTATTCTCAACATTTTCGA
>CAKNWT010090648.1:0-10514 GCA_932066315.1 Andricus coriarius | reverse complement strand
GGGGTGAATGTAGAAAATTCGAGCACTTGAAATAAGATATTGTGCTGATTAATGCTAATAATAAAATTTGAGAGGCGAGGGGACTCACTTAAATCTAGTACCCCGATCGTGGGAGGTGAGGGGACTCACGCAAATCAAGCACCCCGATTGTGAGAGGCAAGGGGATTTACGTAAATCAAGTACCCCGATCGTGAGAGGCAAGGGGACTCTTGTAAATCAAGCACCCCGACCGTGAGAGGCAAGGGACTCACGTAAATCAAGCACCCCAAAGGGAACAGACTTTACTACGTCCACGTCGTTGTTCCTGGTTAACGCAAAATGTAAAAAAATTGACCTGAAAATGACCTTGAAGGTCAAGCTCAAGGTCAAATTCAAGGTCACATTGGATTCCTTGTTAAAAGTTACTCCAAGAATGACATCGACGTTTTTCGTAAACACCTCAGCCGCAGCAGTACAGATTGGACCCGCCCAATACCTGGGTCAAGCCTAATAACCTCCACCTGAAATTCAAGGTCATCCATGACCCATGACCTGAGTTTATGCTTCGACGGAAAATTTCCAGTTCTTTCCATTGCTGTTGTCAAAAATAGGGGTTTTTAATTAAAAAAACAAAGTTGACCTTGAAATAACCTTGAAGGTTAAGCTCAAGGTCAAATTCAAGGTCACCGGCGGATTCCTGGTTAAAAGTTGTTTCAACAATGACCTAGAACTTTTTCGTAAACATCTGAGCCGCAGCAGTACAGATTGGACCCGCCCCCTACCTGGGTCAAGCTTAATACCCTTCAGCTGAAGTTCAAGGTCAGCCTTGACCTACGATCTGAGTACATGTTTAGACGTAAAATGTTCCGCTCTTTCCATTGCCGTTGTCAAAAATAGGGGTTCTCACTTAAAAATACACAGTTGACCTTGAAATAACCTTGAAGGTCACGCTCAATGTCAAATTCAAGGTCACCAATGCATTCCTTGTTAAAAGTTACTTCAAGAATGACCTTGACCTTTTTGAAAAATATTTTACCTGGAAAATGTATGGTATAATTTGTTTATTTTATAAACAAATTATGGAAACAAATGCATAGTTTAGGCGTTTATTAGCAGAAAGTAATCGTTTTTCTTTCTTAGTACCGAAGAATTGTCCATCGATATTATTTGATTATGTTATAAACAAATCTTATAAACAAATGCATAGTTTGACCATTCATAGATAGAAAGTGATCGTTTTTCTTTCTAATCGTCTTCAAATTAGATAAGTGTTGATATTTAGTGACGAAGAATTGTCCATCAATATTATTTGTTTATCTTATAAAGAAACTTTAGAAACAAATTCAAGGTTTGACCATTTATAGATAGAAAGTGATAGTTTTTTTTATAATCGTCTTCAAATAACATAAGTGGTGATATTTAGTGAAGAAGAATTGTCATTTGATATTATTTGTTGATTTTATGAACAAATGCAGTTTGGCCATTTGTCGACAGAAGATAATCTTTTTCTATTATTTCCTTCAAATGATATCACTGGAAATATTTTGTGATGTTCTGAAAGAATTAGCTCCCAAGCTGTACTTGTCAATCATTTCAATAATTTCAGGATCCATTTGAAATTCATTCTAGCTCCACTTTTGCCTAAAAGACGCAATTAATAGGCCGACATTTACGTAAAACGTTACTCTACTTTGAACTTACATTTTGTATAAAATTTGTTTGTAACATAAGCAAATAATATAGATTGACAATTCCTCATCACTAAACATCACCACTTATGTAATTTGAACACGATTAGAAAGAAAAACGATCACTTTCTATCTATCAATGGATAAAATATGCATTTGCTTATAGAATTTGTTTATAAGATAAATAAATAATATCCATTGAAAATTCTTCATCACTAAACATCACCACTTATGTAATTTGAAGACGATAAGAAAGAAAAAGGATCACTTTCTATCTATAGATGTTCAAACTATGCATTTGCTTATAAAATTTGTTTATAACATAAACAAATAATATCGATTGACAATTCTTTGTCACTAAACAGTACTACTTATGAAATTTGAAGATGATTAGAAAGAAAAACGGTCACTTTCTATCTATAAATGGTCAAAATATGCATTTGTTAATCAAATTTGTTCATAAGATAAACAAGTAAAATCGATTGAAAATTCTTCAACACTAAACATCACCACTTATGTAATTTGAAGAAGATTAGAAAGAAAAAGGATCACTTTCTATCTACAAATGGTCAAAATCTGCATTTGTTAATCAAATTTGTTTATAAGATAAACAAGTAAAATCAGTTGACAATTCTTCAGCACTAAACATCACCACTTATGTAATTTGAAGACGATGAGAAAGATAAACTATTACTTTCTGTCTATAAATGTCCAAACTATACATTTGTTTATAAAATTTGTTTATAAAATAAATAAATAATATCGAATGACCAATCTTCATCACTAAATATTACCACTCATATAGTTTAAAGGTACTAAGAAAGATTAGCGATTACTGTCTGCTAACAAACGACTAAACTATGCATTTGTTTACATAATTTGTTTATAAAATAAACAAATTATACAATACTATGCATTTCCATGATCAAACGTGATCCTGTTAATAACATCAAGCAATTTCAGCTTACAAATATACTTTGCAAGCAAAATTTCCAATATGTTGACATTTTGTTAATATAATTTGTTTATGACAATTAGATTCGATATCCTGTAAATTATTTATATTCTGTGGATTCTTTGTCATTCATTTTCGTCGAGAAAGGGATTAATTAAGTTATTGATTTGAAGATAAAAAATAATAATAAAAAAATGTCTCATTTTCGCTCGTTGTTTATTTATATAAAAAATAGAAAATTGCTAAAATAAAAAAATCTAAACCGTAGACGCTCTTGTGCAACTATCGCTGATCAATTCTAACAAGAAAATTAAAAATGGGTTGAGAATTGTAGGCTGTAGGTTATTTTGAATAGTAAATTGCCGATTCAGCCCACTGTGCATTATGTGGGACAGTGGCGATGGTGAGCTGGGAGATGGTCAGCCAGATCTCACTAATCGAATAGCAGACCAGCAAGGACATCTGTGACAAACGAAAAACAATGGAACATCAACTGTGTCTACTGAGGATGCTTTGGCTAGCGTAAGCAATTTAGAGCCAACCACCTCAACAGAAATACCGTAGGAGAGCATTAAGTGGGATACCACAGTGAAAAAGAAATTGGTGCTTTTTGATTTGAACGCCAAGCGGATTTGAAGGGGAAAAGCGTCATCAATGACATTTAGTTAGAGGAAGACGCATCACACGATCAAGCAGCGGCAATTGATTGTCTTCCTCAAATTGATGATGATCGAATCCCACCATATCCTCCAGAGGCATATGGTCTAGTACTACCAGAGACAAAAGCATAGGTTCAGCAACCAAGAAGGCGATTAAAATCGTCATACCAAATAAACAGAGATGTTGTGCGCCTTTATTTTTGGCAGAGAAAAGTGGGCAAAGTATGAGGAGAGAACACTATCGACTCTTCTTGCTTAAGCACTCAGAGCTAGCCACAAGAATAAATGAGCAGAATCTAGAAGACCAAAAACGCTCAAAATCGGTAAACAGATTGCTTCCGGCTGTTGATATAACCACCATCAAAATGGAAGTGGAACAGCAACTTCCTATTAATGAACACGCTTTGGAAGATGTGGAAAACGAATACCTAATTGTATCTAAAGGAATAGGTGCCAGGGAAAATAAACATTAAGTACCGGATCCACTAGAACCACATCCGGACATTAATAACGTTGATGTAAACAGCGAAATCCCAGGAAAACTTCAGCATCTTGTAAGGAATTTCGCTCTGCGCTTGGCAATCGTCACTGAAGTCCTGAGCGATTTCACGAACGAGACGCTGGAAGGGAAGCTTGTGGATATAAAGCTCAGTGCTTTTCTGGTAACTACGGATCTCATAGAGAGCGACGGTTCTTTACTCCTTCTGTGACGGGAGCACTTTTTCTTGCAGCCTTGGTAGCCAACTGCTTTCTTGATATGTAGAGCCAACACAAAGAAATTCTCTGCCCAAGATGAACATCACAAAGGATCTGCATGTGCTTATAAAATACATAAATAGTATGGTTTTTCCTATGCATTTAAACGCAACGCTACGTGCGTTGGAGGTTTAAAGTCTTATGTCTTGCCCAGTTGTAGCCGTTGTTAAAACGTTATACCGCATAATTAGGCCTACAAATGCAGTCTTTACCCCACGAAGGGATCGAGATCCACCATGCAAGATCAGGTTAGATATGGATGTCAGCAAAGTAAGGTGCAAATTGGCTCGATTCACTCAATGTAAGAATCAAAATAGAACTCGAAAGCTGATACACCATGTCTCTAAAATCATTCACACTCGGTACATCGAGACATTGACACCAGGAATATTGGATGAGCTTATAGACTCCCAAAGGCAGATACTTGATGTTCTTACCGCTAGACTATGTCAGTGCAAGAAAAGTAGTGCAAAAAGGCTGCAAAATCGAACCAGTCAGGCAAAAAAATGAAGGTTATAACGTGAACTGAGTATAAAGCAATAAAACCAGCAAGAAAAAAAGGTACCTTAATTGAAAGACATGAATAACTATTGTTCGGGTGTTTGGGGAAAAACAAACAAGATGTTTCAGCGATTTTAAATAGGGCAAACAACTGAAAAGCTCCAGGTCCAGACACAGTGCACAACTTCTTGTACAAGTACCTGACCAGTGTGAATCATGCGTTGGCAATGTGTTTTCAGAAGATCGTCGAACGCACAGATCTAATGCCAAGTTTAATGCTCAAAGGTACTACGTATATGTTGCCAAAAGACACAAAACTTAAAATCCATATGAATTTCGACCGATAGCCTGTCTACCGACAATTTATAAATGCCGTTCATCTGCCACTGCAAAGAAGGTTCGCAATAATAGAGTATTAACTAAAAAAAACTTAGACACGTGTATTTTCTAAGGAAGCAGAGAAAGGTGAGAAGGCGCTCGTGGGGCTGTGAAAGAGGCTAGTGGAAATAGAAACACTATCTGATATCCATCTTTGCTTGCCTAAGTGCTACTGGAGCGGTAGCTGGTGGAGCTGCGGGAATAGCTATAGCTGTCAATGATTCAAATGCTGCAAGACGGCAGTTTGAAGAGAGCAAACGTCATAATGAAGAAATGGAATCCATTTCTTTAGGAAAAGGTCTTTATTTGAAACCATATAAAGAAATACTAGGACTGAAGTGCAAGTCAAGAAACCTAAAGTGACACTAACTCACCGAGCATTAACCTCAAACTCACTAGTTTGCGTTTGAAAAGATTGACAATAAAATAATTTATTTTGATAGCTTCGGTATTCATCGACCACCTATGGATTTCTATAAGTATCTAGGTGTTGGTAGCGAAAAAATATAATTATGAAAGGTTCAAAAATTATAATACATTTGTGTGTGGAAATTTATGTCCTAAATATAGGCTTATGTAGTTGAAAAAATGATTGAAATACATAGCGGAAATTTTGAAATAGGTGATGTACAGCGCTATCTACGGACGGTCTTATTTAAGCAGGGTGTTGAAATTCACATTAAGCCTAATAATAATAAATTACGTAGTGAAATATATTGCAATCGGGATACAAAGTTTGATCGATCAGACTCTATCCGGCATTAAAATAAATAGTCTTAGAGTTGAACGTAACATAACTCCAGCATCATATATCTATAGTCAAAAAGTGCACACAATTCATGAACTTTTTCCCGTTATAGTTACATCGGACTTCATTTACATTCCGATCGCCATCAAGACAAGCTGCGGATAGTTGGTCAAGACGGACAGTTGGTTAATTTTCGTGGTGAAATCATAACAGTTAGATTACACATCATGTTATTGCGATAATTAGTATCCTTTTCAATAAAAAGATTGGCTTCTATCTTAATAACTCACTACGATGCCAGAAATCGATCATTCGTCAACGAGTACCTAAGGCGTTAGCACGTTGAAGCTTGCAGATTTAAAAAATCTAGATCTCAAGCTCATACCAGGCGTAAGAAGAGCTTCAAATGATTCACAGTCTTCTGAACTGTTTCTTGTGTTTTTATATTTCGATATTTCATCATTTGTAAGGAAGAATTTCAGATATTGAATCTTCAATTATCTTTGGTAAGTCGATTGCACATTATTAAGTATATGCACAACAACCTTACACTTCACAAAGCTTTAATAACAGCGATGAAATTAGAATTACTGTTCAAAATCAATATCATTGTATACTACCAAGCAAGATCTCACTATATACTCAAGTTTAGTTAATAGTGCAATTTTTCGTTATTTAAAGAAGCAAGGTATGAGATTAATGGTGAAGAAATTGATAGAAACAACAATATTGGTTCCACAAGTCTTATGAAAGATTATGTATCCATACAATTAGGTAGGAGTCGATTCTTGGAAAGTGCTGGTTGGCTGGAATTTAACACTGAACAGACATTGACCAATGCAACTGGTTATTTTGATGTTTACATAGCACTTAGTATGATATTAGTATTATATTTCCTAAAAATTACTGTAAAATAATTACTCGGAAGTGACCCTCGAAAGAAACGAGCACAAGAGAATGTTGTAATATCACTAAGATACGCTAGATAATACTAAAGAATGAAACAACATTTTTGTCATCACTATATAATAATATTTAAATTATTAATGTTCCTGATGTAACATATCTTTAATAATAATATGTATTACACATTTGTGATTACAAACCTTTATCACATATGCACACTTAGCGGGCCTGTTGTTATAGTGTACATTGAATGAATTGCTGAAATTGATATAAATCATATAAATTTGAAGATTGCTTCCGCATTATTTCGGATTTCTCCTGAACCATCCTAATTAATACACAGCTCCACCAAAAAAAAGGTTGGCTACCCCAGAAACCAGAATAGGCTTATTCTACGTTTTTGGGGTCGCTGAATCCGAATCCGGCGTCGGTTTGGCTCCATCACGTCAGATTTCATCCCTAACCTCAAAAAACATGAAAATCGCTGTTTTCAGCTGAAACATGATTCGTACTTATGAAAAGTGGTCATATCCTATGTTTTCGATGTCGCTGCGTACGAATCCGGAGTCATTGTGGTTCTATGATGTCACGATTCGTCCCTAACCTCAAAAAAGACGGTGAATTGGTAATTTGATGTAAAACATGCATTTTTTCAATGCAAAGTGGTCATAGCCTATGTTTTCGAGGCTGCTGATTACGAATTCCGAGTTGTTGTGGTTCTACGACGTCACACTTTGTCCTTAACCTAAAAAAAAAACAGTATATTGGTAATATTATGTAAAACATGTATTTTTTAAATTCAAAGTGGTCATATCCTATGTTTTCGAGGACGCTGAGTACGAATACGGAGTGCCTGTTTTTCTATGATATCACATTCCGTCCCTAACGTAAAAAAAACGGTAAATTTTGGTGATCTTATGTAAAACATGTATTTCTGCAATGCAAAGTGGCCATACCTTATGTTTTCTAGGTTCCTGAGTACAAATCCTGAGTCCGTTTGATACCACTGTCCCAGCCTTTAAACATTGATGCGTAACTTCGGAAAAACTCTTAATCCAACAGACCAGACTCGCCACTCGTCCGACTCTTCGTTCAGCGAAAATTGAAAGCTAGTCAATAATCAGTTGATGCTGTTGACAGCATTGTCCAGATAACAACCGTGCGAACCAGTGATTCGCACGTTCTCGCACTGCATAATTGTATGTTTGGATATCAGATCATGCATGCATTTTTTTTATTTTCTCTTAGTATGATCTTGTTGCTTGAACGAGTGACGAAATGCTGCTACTCCGACAGATACTGTGAACGATGACGACTGCCCTGAAAGGGGATGTGTAAAATGAATTGTATCACTATCTGTTGGAGTAAAGAAGCCAGTAGGAGCGTACTGCCTTAGCGGGGGGTGGGGGCATTAGGGTGTGAGGATGCAACCGGAGTGTGTCCGCCGACGAGTTGACTTTGCCCTCGCCAAAGCCGGAAAGCCTTCATACTTAGCCCTGGGGAGGTATGAGGGTTATCACCCCCAGGACGGAAGACTCACCTGCGATCGACCGTTGACAATTCTGTGAACGGCATAAACTGATTTTCGACTAGCTTTCAATTTTCGCTGGACGAGGAATTGGACGAGTGGTGAGTCTGGTCTGTTGGGTTAGGAGTTTTTCCGAAGTTCCGCATCAAAGTTTAAAGGCTGGGACCGTGGTACCGAACGGACTGATGATTTGTACTCAGGAACCTAGAAAACATAGGATATGGCCACTTTGCATTAACAAAATACATGTTTCAATTTAAATTACAAAAATTTACCGTTTTTTTACGTCAGCGACGGAATGTGATGTCATAGAAAAACACAGGCTCCCAATTTGTACTCAGCTTCCTCGAAAACATAGGATATGAGCACTACTTTGCATTCAAAAAATACATGTTTTACATAAAATTACCAGTAAACTGTTTTTCTTGTTAGAGACAAAGTGTGACTTCCTAGAACCACAAAAACTCCGAAATCGTAATCAGCAGCCTCGAAAACATAGGCTATGACCACTTTGCATTGAAAAAATACAAGTTTTATATCAAATTACCAATTCACCGTCTTTTTTTGAGGTTAGGGACGAATCGTCACATCATAGAACCACAATGACTCGGCATTCGTACTCAGCGACCTCGATAACATAGAATATGACCACTTTCCATAGGTACAAATCATAATTCACCTGAAAACAGCGATTTTAATGTTTTTTGAAGTTAGGGACGAAACCTGACGTGATGGAGCCAAACCGACCCTGGATTCGGATTCAGCGACCCCAAAAACGTAGGGTACGCCTATTCTGGTTTCTGGGGTAGACAACTTTTTTTTTGTGGAGCTGTGTTATTTTTCTAATTTATTATCCCTAAGCAATAACCATATTTTTTAAATACGTACTGCTGTAATTTGTTGAAAATAAATATGTGCATTGTTATTTACCTAATTTTGTAAATGTAATAAGAATGATCATATAAAGTGCAATGATGCTTACAATAATTATTATATTACTTTAAATATGTCTGTGAATCTTATATATTTAAGTGTGTCATAAGGACAGCCGCAGGATTTCGCTGAGAGCAGGTGCTAGTCTGAAAAATTGCACCCGCTCCCAGCGAACTCGCGGTAAAATTTCTGCCGTAACCACGTCTCACGACCGTGAGATAGGTGGTTACAGTCTGCGACGAATTCAATAAGATGATCCGGCGCAAGTCTCGTGCACCCTGAGGACACGGGGCGACCCAAGGACGACCGCCTTCTGCATTTTCCCCGCAAGTGTCTTAGCATTTTCTTTACACGCAAGGATGCTTTTCAGGCTATTAACCAGTGAAACCTGGGCACCTCCAAGAGCACCGATGATTAAGACGATTAGCTTCACGGAATATTCCGGGTACAGCCGTCGCAACTCCCTTATAAGTTCTTTATACCTCTCTTTCTTTTCATTCTCCTTGGCTATGATGTTTTTGTCAGCTGTTGCCGAAAATTCGATGACGAACATGTTTCGTTTCTCGAAGTCAAGAAGAACAATGACTGGCCTCGAGTGCGCAACAGAAAAAATTGTCGAGAATATGAAGTTCCAGTATATCCGAGACTTCTCATTCTCGACAATTGACTCTATTTCCCTGCGAGGAATTAGAGGAGCGGTATTTGTACTGATGCCGTAAGAGTGACCGCATTATGTCTTTGGATGTAGGTGGTTCCCTCATGAATTGGACAACCAGATAGTATGTGTCCTAGATGCTCGGGGTGTGCATGACACGCTCTGCAGCTATCATCGGGAATATCTTGGCTCAAAATGTGGTGACGGTGTGCTAGAGCGGAAATGACACCGTCTTGGCATGCCAAAATTAAAATCTCCGTGCCCGACTTCAATCCGGGTGATTTAAGGTTCTTCTCGAGGAGCTGTTCGCGGAAGTTTTTCTCCTATGCTTTCTTAATCCGGTCCATCAGGAGTGAGTACTCGAGATGGATAAGATTTGATGCACTTTGCTCATACCTGAGATTGAAGTCAAGGCCGAGTGTTTCAGCAGCCTTCTCCGCAGCTTTGTAGAGAAATGACCCTTTGCCCACTTCTTCGTGTTTCCTGACCATTTTAAGAAGAGGGTCTTGTTCATTTTTGATTTTTTGATTTTGGAATCACTACAAATGAATAGAGTAATACCGGAAAGGCAAGCCTGTTCGTCGCAGATACTTTGTTCCTCGGCGACAGTTCGGAAGACCAAATCCGTCGAATGAGACGTTTGTATCTGCATCGGACAGTATCCTTTATAGATGACACGTCCTGAATGCGGCTCTGTGGCACGTCCAGGTATGTATAGGTCTCTCCAGCGCCAAGGTGTCATATAGCGCTTCTGTCGACGAGCTCAGGGTCATCCGGGATTCCATTAAGTTTTCCTTTCTTCAGATAAACATTGGCGCATTTTTCTAA
>CAKNWT010090634.1:0-11781 GCA_932066315.1 Andricus coriarius | reverse complement strand
GAGCCCTCCTCAGTATCCAACACAAACCGGTCATCGCTCTTTCGGTTCTAGCTTCATTTCCATACTTCTCCTTATAACTGGACTCAACAAAAGCGTAGCCTTGGATTGGATTGACACTTTGGCTGACGAAAGGCATGTCCGCGGAAAAGTTTCAGGCGATAAATGGAGACAGGTTGTTTGGGATGCTAAAGGTGTTAATGATGTTAAGGAAATGAAATTGCGAGAAACAATCGGCGTCGGGAAGCTAAATATTTTATATGTACCTGAAACAAAGACAAAGGGACGTGAAACAAGAGAGATAGAAAATGGACTCAAACTATGGTCAGAAATAGACAATGAACCACATAGCAGACAAGGAGTCTGTACGATTTTGAATGAGAGCGCAAAACAGCATGTCATAAATTTTGAATGTGTATCTCCCAGATTCTTGTTGGTTAGAATACAAGTGGAAATCACAAAACTATTTATTATAGCATGCTACGGTCATTTCGTAGACCCAAAAAGGAATGGTAACGGATATATGAACAAAAAGATAACTAAAAAGACAAAGCAGACGCCAATAAAAACAGAAAATTATTTTTTGGGAGAACATCGTCAGGAGTTTATCTGAAGTGCGTGGGAATGCGGTTATAGGAATAATGACTGGTGATGCCTGGTGGAATGATCAAGTCCGAGTAGCTGTTAACGAGAAGAAGTAAGCATATCTAAGTAAGTTTAATGTTCAAGGTCTTGGCATATGACGAGAGAATTATACTAGAAAATTATTATAGGGATAAGGACAGAAAAGTAAACATACTAGTTAAAAAAAGCAAGGGTAAAATCCAAGCGGAAGTAGATAAAAAAAATACGAAATCATTTTGAAGGAAGTAAGAAATTATTTCCAAAATGCGCCAAAAAGGTTTAGAGAGAAAGGAGTAGTAGAGTTAGTCGGAATTAGGAATAGCCTAGGTGAAATGGTTTGGGATACGGACAAAGTAATAGATTGTATGAGTGACTGTTTTACAAAAATTATATGCAGGAGAAGCTATGGAGCATAACAACTGCGAAATAGAAGATGATACGAACGAAAACCCCATTTAATGTGACGAAATAGTAAATAGTGCCTCTAAAATTAGGGCTATAATTAAGAACTTAAAGAGTGGTAAGCCTGCTGGTATGGATGATAATAAAGCTGACATTTTTATGTGCGGTGACGAGTATTTGTAAGGTTGAGCGAGTTGATGAATATATGAGCTGAGAATGGGGAAGTTCCAAATGATAGAAGAAAGGCAATTATCGTTCGAATCTACAAGGGCTAGGGTGATAAAGGCAAATGTAATAATTATAGATCTATCCGCTTACAAAGTACCATAAGCAAAATATTTTTGAAAATTCTCATTCATAATTATGCGACTTATTCGTAATTATGCGGAGATACCAACGAATCGATCAATCACATTATCATTGGTGATTGTCTGCGTAATGACTTAGAGAGAATATACGCATAGACATAATGATGTGACGGCCATTATACATCAATAACTTTACCTAAATCTAGGACTCTAACAGAATGGATGCCTTTCTATAGATAAATTCCAGGGCCCTTTTTAGAAAACGAAGATTACATCTTATATTGGGATGTAACTGTCCAGGCGGATCATTATATCCGAGCCAATCGGCCTGACAATCTTGGCGAATTATAGTCCTAGTGCAGGGCTCACCACTTTCAGCAGGTGCTGACTGACACGAAAAGTGCACGACTGCCACTAATTTTTTCTGTCATTTTTTCCTCCGGTTTCCAGGAATCCTAGAAAGGGTTACGGCCGTTGCGGTCACGGCTCGTTGCGGGTCATTATTTACACCGGAAGTTCTGATTTTTTTCTACTTGAATTCACAATACATTTGTTTTTTTTTTCATTTCGAACTGTAATTTACCGTGAAGGATTAGGGACCAGTCGAACGACAAGATTTATGAGGGCCTGTTCTCGGGCCTGTTTGACCTAGTCTCGCGACTGACACTGTCAGTATTTGCAGTCGCTGACTGCCTTTTGGTGAGCCCTGTCCTAGTGGACCTATAATCAATCACTAAACCACAGGTCTATTTATCAACCGGTTTTAGGCCTGGAATTCTAGGTACTCAGTGTGTGCATGCCAAGCTCTGCACCTGTCGCTGCGAACTTCTTGACGTAAAATGCGGTCACGATGTATTAAGGTGGAAATGGCACCGTCCTGGCAAGTGAAATTGAAACCCTCTGTACCTGAATTAAGTCTTGATGATCTGAAGTAAGCAAAAGTCAGCTCCTTCGACAAGGGGCTGATTTTCTACATTACTGTAAAAATTTCCGTGCGTTTTCTTGTTCGGGAGCTATTCAAGAAATTTTTTAACCTCTGCTTTGTTTAATTGGGCTTTTAGAAATCAGGCATCTAGATGGAATAATGCACTTTTCTCACTTCTAATGTTAAAATTCAGGGCAAGGATCCAAGCCGCCTGCCCCAAGACCTTGTAAAGGAACGTTCCTTTGCCATTAAACTCGTTTTTCTTGACCATTTTTAGAAGAGGATCTCTTTCATTTGCGGCGATGTAAGCTGTACCCACATTTTTGACAGAAACAGAGAGATCGCTGACCCACCCTCACTCTTATGTATTCTTCTCCTTGAGTCAGACAACACCCTTATTTTGTCAATAATGCGCTGCTTGATTGTCAGCAGCTTTGACTTGTTCAGTGTGTGATAGTAAATCGTCAGTTCGTGGGCCAACTTTCAAACCCTTTCCGTAAACGCAAAAGCTCTCGACGCACAATAATGTTAACAATTGATGGTCCAGAGGTCGGACTCATCCGAGATATCCTTACTGTCGCTTCCTCTACATCATCTGCGGCTTGTTCATACAGCGGTTGGGGAAGCGCTCTCCGTTCACATAATATTTTCGAAAGATAGGCAGCTTGATTTGGTAAAGACTGATGTGAAACGTCCTGAGCTCTGGGTGTTTCTGACACCACAGAGTACGCATACGCACCATAAAGCCTCCGTGAACAGGGCTAATGTTAAAATTGTAGAAGTCCAGCAAGTAATCTTTGAGACTATTTGTCTACTCTATGTGAGCATTTCGCCGGTTCGACATATATTTCCATCTATATTATTTTCAGCACCCCGAACTCTAGCTGATCGGCACTGTTTGCCAACCCATTGTCGGTTTCTCTGCGCGTTTGATCGTTTTGAATAGTATCTACAACTTTTTGCTGGTTGAGTGGTATCATTGTTGTTTACACGAGCAGCTAGAGGAAGTATGCGTCCATCCTTGTATAACCCCACATGCAAGGATAAGGCTTCATACACTGAGGAGTCGCTCGCTATCTCAGAATCTCCGTGTAAGACACTTTACCCAGGGGCCATTCAGCTTTCGGGCACGGTTGTTACGCCTCCGCTTAAGGGATTTTCCTTCGGGGCGATTCCTGGACAATTGTCCGCGAATGCTCATTAATTATTTAACAATATTCAGCAGAAACTCTTGACAAAGGAACCCTCTATCCGTAACCGGAGGACGCATTTGTTGGCTTTGTCGTAGGCACTACGGTTTGATTCCAAAGCAACAAAAACGGAACTATACTTTTACTTTGCTTACTTTTTACTTTATCTGTCTTACTTATGCTTACTTTTCGTGACTTAGTGGTACACGCTACGCGAAAATAATGAGGAAAACGACTGCATTATCTCGTTGAACATAGCACTTATATATTTTTCTGACTTATAATATTTTTATTTAAATGTATTGCTTAAATTTCTAGTTTACTGCCATTAAAACTGAATTGTACGCACTAGAACGTGTAGAAATTGACAGCATCCGAAACACAACTGGTTATTATGACACATCTTTTCAATATGAAATGTGGAATTTTTCGAGATATATCACAGGTCGAAGACTGTTTTGGTAAATTAGAATTCAAGGCCAATTTTTCCTGTAATGTGTTGTGAAAGCTTTGTATACTCAATTATAATTTTTTGATAAAAAAACGTTCAAAGTACTATCAACGTAGCCAATAATGTTGAACGCACTGTTGCATGGTTACATGTGCAGCCTTGAAACATGGAAGACAAAGGCGCCCTGAGGATCCCTTGGAGGGTTTCAGTTCTACATTTGTCTGCTTCACCCATATAGAGGTATCACTATTTATTATTGCTCAATGGTCGAGACGTCAAGTATTACGTGAAGGCTTATTGAGAGTGGTGTATTTGGGGTAATTAAGGTTTAGTCCCAGGGTTAATGTCTGCCTTTCGCTTGTAGAAGAGGGGGATTTAGGTATGTAAAAACCTACAAAGGTATAGCGTAGCAACAATGGTGGGCCCCCCTATAATGGTAAGCCACACGCTTTCATTTTCGCATGGAAATAGTAAATTCAAAAAGAAATAATGGAACTTACCTGTGGCCTGAATTTCTTGTATATGTAAGGTAAAGTTTGTCACCAAACAATAATGAGTAATGGCTATTTATAGTCCAATATTTAAATCAGAAGGTGAGCAGAGCGTCTGATTTTAGCGGTCAGGACATTTATCGAAAAAATTAGCTAACCACTATTTGCGTGTGTGTCAAAAAATGCTATATCATTGACAAAACTCAATACAAAAAGGATTACTAGATGGCGCTAGGTTCGAACACTATTTTTCCTTATCGATTTACCCGGCTCACTATTGACATTACGCGTGGCTCAGTAATGATTTCGAGTAGCTTCCTGATGTAACTGGTGAAAATACTCACTTGCAAAGTTAATTTCTCCATCGTCTGAGAAGCTGGCATTAATACTAGCTGAACTCATGATGTTTCTTGCGATTTCTACGACAGCTGACGCATGCGAATCGCCGGTAGTACCAGTCAAAAGTCGCAAGCCTTGTTCAATGAGATATTCTCTGTAAGCACGGGCAGCATACTTTATTGGTTCAGATGTACTACTTTGCGAAGTAAATTCACTATCCTCTATCTGACCGTAATTCCAAGTCTGAGTTGCTAAAAATCGGAAACCATCATCTGTTGTGATCCATTTAAGCTTTTCATGAATAGGACAAGATGAAAGTAAACTGCATGCCTTTCCTAAATAATATTTATGAACAAATGGAAAAATTGACTGTTTGAAGCATAATGCAGCATTGATGTACACTTCTGCTAGCATTGTCTTGGAAATAACTTGTCCTGCATTTTCAGCATAATTGACCGCAGAAAGCGCAAGGAATAAAGTATTCTTAGTTGAACCTTCAGAACATCGTAAGCGAAGTATATGTTGATAAATAACAGCTAATTCCATGGCCGAAATTTCAATTAATTTACGTTCCGATTTTGCTGTAAACCATTTCCCAGCAATTAACATCCATTTGAAAGGCCAAACTTGATTCAATATCTGTCTTATTCCATGCCATAATGTTGCGAGATAAATTTCTATGCGAGAGGAAGGTAAAGAACGCCCAAAACATTGCAAACACTTGTACAGATCGCGACAGGCATGTTCGTAATACTGCTTTGATATGCTAAATTCAGCTTGTCGTCTCCGTCTTCTAAGTTCAAAAATTACTTTGTTATCAGCAGGCAATATCGGATCTCCAAACAACAGCAATCGACTCAATCCACCAGCTAATAAGGCTATATTTGCAAGCCACAGCAGTGCATGTCTCCATATTCTGCTATCCGCGCTCGCATTCTCTGAAAAACAAATTGATATACATATAGTTATCTAGCATACCAACTGTGTAAGAGAAAATGTAATGCAATAATGATAAAAAATATTTGCTTTCACGTTATATGCAGATATTGAATTTAACCTTGAATTGATAATGCGGGGTACTATGATACCCCAGCGGAGATTCAAGCTACGCCTCGAGTTTTTTATGAGGTTCCTATTGGTCGAAATGTATGCGTATATATAATTTTAATTTTTCTGTTAAAGTTACTTTATTTAGCATGTGATTATGTAATAGCTATGTTAACAGCCATATACATATTTTTAAAGCTCAATGAGTCAAGCATGCCAGTAACATGTAAGTACAACCGAGCAGCCTGCAATGAGCAGAGGAAAATCCTCTGCCCTCGCTCACTCATGGATTGAAGAAAATCCAAAACATGTAAAAAAATGTATTTCGCTGATTCACTGATAAATCCTTCTTCGATTTTCATATTGTCAAATAATTATATTTTTTAAAAAGAAACTAAATACCATTTGTAACCTCGAAGCCTGTTATGCTCGATTTGATATTCGGTTTTAAATGTTCAATTTGCTGAATTTGTGTGTTTAAGATTCAAGCTAGTAAAAAAATTATCCGACAGTGAATTTAGGTGAGAAGGGTGAGAAATAATGGTACGTTTTTCAAAGGATCGAGTAATGTTTATTGTGCCCATTTTCAAAGTGAAAACATATACCAAAAACATTAGTAAAATATTAATCAGTGAAAAAATGTGACACAGTTAGTATTATCAGTACTGATTAGTCGGAAGAAAAATTAAGTAACGAAACACATGAACAGAGATTACGTTCGTACATACGAAGTGACTCGGACCGTGCATTGAGCAGTAATGATTGCCGAACATCCCCCCCCCCCCCGCCTCTCCAGGTACTCGGTTGGCCGAAGGAGTGAGTGAACAGAATTACAAGGGCCATACGCGATTCGAGACAACGCGCGACCACGAGTGATAAATAAGACAATGGGAAAAAATGTCCAACATTGTGGAAAAGGGAAACCTATTTTGTTCAAAAAAGTCATTTTTGATTTTTTGTATGATTATTTTTTTATTTGAAGAACTTTTTGATATTTTATCCTCAAATATTCATTGTAATGTGCGTTCCAATTGCTCCGATTTGTTGAGACGTCAAGGAAAATTATACCTTATCCTATGCGGAAATACAACGGTGCGTTTTGGAGGATCCATTAACGGGTGCGTTTGGTACACGCCAGGCAGTTAATTCCGCCATTTCGAGTATAATTTTTATCCCCTGAAACTGCATGCACACTTATATCTACAGAACAGTGGGTTCTGGAGCCTGGCTCGAATAAAATAAGAGCAGGACCTAAATGTAACTAATAAACTCTGTTTACTCAACAAATTAAAATTTAGACCGATGCTAACGATAAATACTCAAAGCAAGATTAGTTATGGCTTCCCTAACTTACGAACAGTTAAATACGTTTATTAAAATACGCGAAGGGAAATTAGTTAATTGAATAAGCGAACATAAATTTAAAATGACGCTAACCCAATGATGCCTGACTCGCAAATGTAAAAAACTTTCGAGTTATCTCTCGAGACGATCAAGACAGAATGCCATCTCCGGACTCCTATGGCAGCGAGTACCCGATCAGTGAAATGACTGCGCACGCGCGCGGGGGATTGCAATTGGCAAATCCACCGCGCATCGGACCTTCCAAGCCTTCGTCATTCAAGGACGAGCTAAATTTGAAATTAAAGAAGTATTTTCCTAGTGGGATTACGGACAAAGAATGATTAACCTTTTTCAGAATTAAGAATTATAATTTAGAGAATAAAGGATCTCGATATCATTAAGAAAAACTAAAACAATAGAATATCTTGAATCCTTTTGTGGCCTGTCGTTGATTCCAGGAGTTTCCCTTCGTGAGCCCGCCAAATTAGTTGGTGCCTCATGTGACGTCACCCTGAGAGCGGGATAAGTCGTTGACCCTAGCGAAGTAAATCCTGAACAGATACAGAAATTCTGGTGTCAGTAAAAGGTTCAATAACCAATTCGGCCGGCTTGTCAAGCATCTCTCTAGGCCCACGGTACAATAAAGATATTCCCTTCTCCTATTTAGGGATTCTCCCTTGACCGGCCGAGGAAAAATAGAGGTATTGAAATTTTCACCACATTACAGTATAGTATAATATATAGAATTGACTTCCTCATTAAAAAACAAAAGGATTGTCCCGTATTACAACAAATTTACTATTACCCCCAATTATCAACAGAAGCAAAAAAACACGTATTACTAATTTAGGGCTAAAAACTAATCAATTTTCGACTCCTTGTAATTTCTTAAAGTACTATGTTTTATGTGATGTTTAAAAATGTTTAACCTTACATTCAATGGCCAAATTTCGCTTGAAATTTGCAAGAAAGTGACACTAGTCTCGTGTTAGCCAGTGTAAAACATGAATTACTTCACTACTAGGAGGCCTTATATATTTAAAAAATAAGGTTAACCCGAATCAGCCCGAAATTTGTTTTTTCCACAAACAAAATCTGAAATGGGGAAGAACCTCCGCAGCTCAAGATTTCCAACTTGCACTAAACAGTAGGCTACAATTATTTGGGTTACCACCCTGAATAGTATACATCGGTTTTGCGCGAGATTTAAATTTGGAAGACCAGGATAAGTCGTTTTTCATGCACTACTGCTCGCCGTACCATATATGACCCCGTGGGTGGATTCGGGTAAATCACACGCATGGCCGCGTCTCACAACCGTGAGATGGGTGGTTACAGGACATGATGAAATCACAACGACAGGCCGGCGAAACCCTCGTGTGTTTTGAGGATACGAAGCGACCCAAGGATGACAGCTTGCTGCATCCATTTCGAAAGTACCTTGGCATATTTTTGGCACGCGGGTATGGCTTTAAGGTTACAAACCAGTGATAGTTTCGCACCTCAGAGATCACCTATCACAAGGACAATTACTTGTACCGAATATTTTGGATACAGTCCTTGCAGCTACCTTTTAAGGTCTTGATACCTCTCCTCCTTTTACTTCTCCTTGGTAGTGATGTTGTATTCGGACGGGGCCGAGAATTCGATCACGAATATCTTTCGTTTCTCGATGTCTTGGAGAACAATGTCAG
Organism: Andricus coriarius; assembly: GCA_932066315.1. Lineage (NCBI taxonomy): Eukaryota > Metazoa > Arthropoda > Insecta > Hymenoptera > Cynipidae > Andricus > Andricus coriarius. The sequence continues at coordinate 2,969 of CAKNWT010090634.1, read as the reverse complement.
ACCTCGAATGTGCAACGGAGACTGCTGTCCGAAAATCGTAGTTCAAGAAAATTTGGCACTTCTTGTTTCGGATAATAGACTCTATCTCCCTTGGAGCGTTCGTCAGGGCCGGATCACGGCGAACATCGTAAGAGCGATCAAGATGGTAATAAAGCACTCTTCGGGCTGCATTATGTCTGTAGATGTACCTAGTTCCTGCAGTCACGGTATGCTAAGGTGGAAATGACACCGTCCTGGCATGCGAAATTGAAACCTAATGTACCTGAATTAAGACCTGATGATCTGAGGGAAGCGAAGGTTTGCTCCTTCCACAAGGACTGTTTTTCTACATTTCTGAGGTTTAAATTCAGGCCAAGGGTCTCGGCTGCTTGCTCCGCGGGTTTGTAAAGGAACGCTCATTCGCCAATCATCTCGTCGTTCCTGGCAATTTTTCGGAGAGGATATCTGCCATTGGCTACGATATAAGCTGTACTTAGAACAATTCGGTTATGAAGACACTGGAGATTCAGAAGTCCGCGTCCGCCTTGACGGCGTGAAATGTATAATCGCGGAACTGACGAATGGATATGCAAGCTTTTATTCATATGCATGATCTTACGTGTGGTGACATCAAGGGCCTTAAGTTCGTTCTTCTTCTATTGAACCCCTGGAAACGAGTAGAGTAGAACCGGGACGGCAAGCATGTTAGACGCAGATATCTTGTTCAACGCTGACAGATTGGAAGACCAAATGTGTCGAAGAAGATGCTTGTGTCTGCTTCGGAGAGACTCCTTTACTGATGTTACGTCCTGAATGCGGCTTTGAGGCACGCCCAGGTATGTATAGGTCTCTCCAGTGTTGAGATGTCTAATCACACTTATATCCACAAGCTCAGGGTCCTCGGGAACGCCAACAATCTTTCCGTTCTTCAAAAGAATTTTGGCACATTTATCCAAATCCAAAGACCAGCCCAATCTCTCCTGTGTACTTCTTGACAATATTTATGGCAGTTTGAAGTTTGCCTTTACCAGAAGCATAGAGCTTCGGGTCATCCATATAAAATACATGAGTGACCTTATGCTTGCGCTAGTTAGTGTCGCCAAAGAGGTATCCAGAAGAATTTCGTAGTGCGAGAGATAGTCACACGATAATTTCCAGATGAGATAGTAAATCTAGTTTTCCAAAGAGACATCAATCTGTCTATGCATCTTACTATGTGTGGATGCACCTTCACCAGCCACTGCGGAATGGGTGTCTCCGACATTAAGTATGAGGGGAATATGCGGACCAAATGTTGGTGTGTAGAAGTCAACTTCCTCCACCAGAAGTTCTTGATACAATCTGGTCCATCACCGGAAAAGCTCTTCGTGCCTCTAAGTGCTTTTTTCACCTCTTCGGCAGTGATTGATGGACATTCCTCCTCAGATTTTATGAGGTTGTCGCAAAATTCTTTGAAGCGGATGATATCGTCAGTATCTTCTTTCAACTTTAGTGTTTTCGGGATCTTGTATACCTCTCTCCAAAAAGTTTTTACCTAGCTGGGCTTGGGTGGATTTTTGACAGAAATAGGGTGAACAGGCGAGATGGGACAGCGAGAAACTTTTGACTCTCCCTGATCCATCTCTCACTCTTCTGTATTCTCCTCCTTACGTCAGATAACAGCCGTATATTGTCAACAATATGCTGCCCAACCAATCTTCTTTCTCAGTTGATGCAAACGTCTTTTGGTTTTTTGATCCATCGTCGGTTTTAGCCTTCGATCTAAATCAGCCAAAGCTCTCGCAGCACCATTAACTGAGTAATTGGTGGTCCAGAGTTCGGACTCTTGCGAGATTTCTCCATGAACGGAGGCATCCATTTCAGCCAGATCTTGGGGCTTAGGAGGAACTTGCATGTTAATGTTCCTTCTTGTCCTGAAATTGTGATCATCTCTCAGAAGGTCTTAATGTCGCTTCCTTATCTTCGGCTGTAGCTTGATAAAGCAACGGTTGGGGAAGTGCTCCGCGTACATATCCATTTTTCCAGAGGTAGGCACGTTGATTTCGCAACGACTGAATCGAAACGTGTTGAAGCTCTGGGTGTTTCTGGCACCATAAAGTATGAATACGCGCCATAAAGCCTCGGTGAACAGGGATAATGCTGGCACCGTCTGTAGCAGTCTAGCAAATCATCCTTGAATTGATTCTTCCACTTACTGTGGGCGTTTTGCCGGTTCGTCTTCGTGTTTCCATCTAAACTATTTTTAGCACCCCGAACTCTAGGATTATCGGCACTGTTCGCCGACTCATTGTCGGGTGCTCCGCGCGTTCGATCGTTTTGAACCGCATTTAAACCTTTTTGGTGTTTTGGTGGTGTCATTGTTGTTCCCACGAGCAGCTAGGGAAACGGTTCGTCCATCCTTGTAGAGCCCCGCATGCAAGGATAAGGCTGCATACTCTGAGAGGTCGCCCGGTATCCCAGAGTCACCGTTTAAGACACCTCAACCAGGTGCCATTCAGCTTTCGGCACGGTTGTTACGCCTGCGCTTAGGGTTTATTCCTTCGGGACCATCCCGGGACAATTGTCCGCGACTGCTTATTAATTATTGTAACCATATTCAGCAGAAACCCTTGGTACAGGGACCCTCTATCCGCAACCCGAGGACGCGTTCGGTGGCTTTGTCATAGGCCCTTCAGTTCTATTCCATAGGAATCGAAACCGAAACGAATGGAGGCTCAGGGGATATATACAGGGTGTCCCAGCCCGATCGATTTGAGGTATTTTCAACTTTCGGCTCCCACCGGAAGTGGCCTATTCGGACCGAAAGTCCTTTTTTTAAAATGGAACGACATTTTTCTTTATTGACTTCGATTCTACGGTAAAAAGTGAGTCATTTTTGTGGGAAATTTTTTTTCTAAATCGTCGTTTTTCACCCCAAAATGCTTTCTAAAGTCTAAATGCGCCGTCGTTCGTTTTTCACGTCAACTCGTGCTTAGTCAGTCAGCTTTCGG
>CAKNWT010090603.1:0-10041 GCA_932066315.1 Andricus coriarius | reverse complement strand
AAAAAAAAAACATTTCATTTGTTAATTAATAAAAATTGTTGCTTTGGATAAAACATGAAATTAGCAGTTACACGCCTTACGGTCATTTTTTAAAAAATACATCAAAATTCGTTGAACTTATAACTGTGTCGAGCGATTTTTGTCGAAAAAAAGTGCTTTTGGGCACACTGTGAAACGCCTCTGATTAAAGCTCTTAGCACCTAAAATTTCGGTAAAAAATGAAATTTTATATTTCATTTTTTTATATAAGTGAGTAGAAAATAAGAAAGTATGGAAATTTGGGTTTTCAGACCCCTATGCTGGAAGCTTTTCTTTTATTCCGATTTACCTCAGGGACAATTCAAATTGAAGCTCTTGGCATGTAGAATTGCTATAGGAAATAAAAATTGCTATGATATATTCCCCTTTTTTATATTAGTGGTAAAAAATAACAAAATGAGGACATTTGTTTTTTAATGGTTTGGAATGACTCTCAAGTCTTGTAGCCTATACGAGACCTCTCCGTTAGGGGGGTTGCCGACCTCTGGTTTGATTTTTATATTTTTACATTCTCATCATTTATGATAGAAGGTATTAGATTCATGTGAATTAGGACCAATCTAGTTTTCGTCAATTCACGACATTTTGAGACAACCTGAGTCAGAAATAACAATTTTTATGAACACATCTGTCAGTCTGACAGCGTGATAACTTCCAAAGAAATTTCCTAATTAAAATTTCCTTTGGTACACTCTTTTATTGTCCAGAAAGATAGGATAAAGAATAAAATGTTCACTTTATGTTGCAATATCTGAATAAGCAATCCCGGAGCGAGGTACAGAAATTATTATAACATACCTACATTTATGCTGTGCAAAACAAAAAAGCGGTAACTACATTTGGGATTTGGCCCCCCGATTCACAATTGTTTCAATAATATTTAAATAGAAAGCAGTTACGAATCAAGTAAAAAATTCCAAATGTAATGACCACTAGGGTTATCCAAAAATGCTTTGCAAAATTTCTTTTCACTGTAGAGGGCAAGACTCCCTTCTCCCTTCCCCAAAAAGTTTCCATTTCCGGAGAAAAAATATTCGTATTTTTTTCGAAATTAAATCAATAACACGTGCCACCAGGCACTTCCAATTCTCATTTAATTAACATGGGGAAATTTTCGAACAATTGAACTCATACTTCAGGGTTTGATCGAAACGTGCCAAGTTTCTTAGGGATTGAATAGGAGTGTCTACAGAATAAAACCATACTAATGACTTATATTTCTAACCCACCCTTACCCCCTACAGCGCCCCAAATATGACCCAAAAATCAGAAAACTACATTTTTACGTTTTATTGTTCATTTTCAGCAATTTCTGTCGTCTTTTTTGCTTTTTTCATGCAAATAATTACTAACGGACAATTTTAATACCTGACATGTCTTTTTAAACAATTATTAATTGTAAAAAATAATCGTATTTTCTGAATGAAATGTAATATTTGGTCATTGTTTGGTGTAGTAAATTTTTTTTAAAAACATTATGTAATTACTTAAACAATTAATTATTGTTTATTTTTAAAATTTCTAAAAATTGAGCCAGACATGTCCACTTTTTTGTCAAATTGGTATCCTATGCTACACTGTTAGAAGTAAGTTCATGAATTTGTATGAAAATGTTAGCGAAGCTTTTTACACTACGGTTAGTGAAAAACTCATTGGAATTTCATGCAACACTGAAATTTAAATAGACTTATTGAAATTTCAATGTAAATTTTGAAACAATTTTAAGAGATAGTGCATTGAATGTTTTGTAAATGTTCATGAATATCCTATGGATATTCAATGTAAATAGTGAAACTTTTTTAGGAACATTACATTACATGTAATTTCAAAAATGTATTAATCGATAGAAAAATATATCACATACAAAGCTTCTAAATTTAATTTCATGAATTATTTTTTAATTTGTTTCATATTTTCATTTAGATTTATTAAATTTAATAAAAAATGTTACTTTATTTTCAATGCATGTTTATAAAATTTACGTGAACCACAGTGAAATTTACTCAGCCACCAATAATATTTTATGTACAAGCAATTGAAACAGGTTTCAGAGTCAATTTTATGAAATTTCAATAACTTTTGCTTCAAATATAAGTTTCGTGTCATGAAAATTAATGAATATATTCTCAAATTAATTTTGAAAGCCAAATTTAGAAAATTTCAGTGACATAAGTCATTGAAAATTGACTGAAATTTCAGGAAATTTCTAGCAGTGTACTTTTTCTTCAATAATCACAGAATTTTGATACATTTCTTTTAATGTTTAACAAATTTCTATTTGTTTAAACAATTTTTCTGCGCTCAAGCAGTTTTTTTTCTATAACTTTAAAAAAAGTATGCAAAAGTAATGTTTTTATTATTGAATCATAATTTTTATTAGTGAATGTACTTTTTTATTAAGGGTTGCAAAAATCTCGAAACTTCGAGTCGAGTCGAGCCGACTTTTTTCGAGTCGAGTCGAGTCGAGCTCGAGCAAGCTCGAAATTTCGAGCTCTCGAAATTTTCCAGCTACTCGAAAGTTTCGGGTTCTCGTAAATTTCGAGTTCTCAAACAAATTCGAGTACTCGAAAGTTTCGAGTTCTCGAAACTTTAGGGTTCTTGAAGCTTTCGAAATTAACAAGAATTTCTTCAAACCCGATACTAGAGGGATTTTTCGAATTGCTAACAGTGATTTTAGAATAAAAAGTAAGAATTCGAGATTTTTTATCCAAAACGGCGGCTACATTTTTGAGGATTTTAATAAATTGTCAGATGAAATATTTAATGAACAAACGGATTTCCATGAGACTCAGTATACTAGAGGTTTTTTCGGGCTTCTGATCATCAATTTAGTTGAAATTTATTATATTCAGGTATGTCGTCAGTTTGTTGAGTTTTTACAAGATTTGGCCATCGTTTTGGATAAAAAATCTTGAATTTTTATTTTAAAATCGCCTTTAGCAATGCGAAAAACCTCGTAGTATCGGGTTTGAAAAGATTCTTCTTAATTTCAAAAGTTTCGAGAACCTGAAACTTTTCAGCAGCTCGAAACTTTCGAGTAGCTCGAAAGTATTCGAGTACTCGAAAGTTTCGAGTTCTCGAAGATGTTCGAGTTCTTGAACTCATTCGAGTTCTCGAAGACATTCGAGTGCTCGAAAAGTTTCGAGCTTTATGGAAAGCTCGATCTCGACTCGGCTCGACTCAACTCGAAAGCTAACAAGCTCGACTCGACTCGACTCGTTCGAACTTCGAGTTTCGAGTTTTTTGCACACCCCAATTTTTCATAACATAATCATGATAAAGATAGTGAAAATACGAAGAGTGCAATAATAAATATCCTTTTTTATTTTCAATTTTATTATGACTTTTATGAGTTCAAACAATGACTTCAAGCTTTCAGCAGAATTTACTACTCCTCGAGATCATACAATAATGTTTAATTTATAAAATATAATTTTTAAACTATTTTTGGGGAAAAATAATTGTTTAAAAAAATGCAGTTTGATTAAAACATTAAAAAATGGTTAATTTATTCTTTGTATACACTATACAGTACAAAAAATAATTACATGTGTTCCATTTTATATCAATTTTTAAAAGTTTCCGAAAGAAAACTGCTTCAGCAAATGAAAATTGTTTAAACAAATAGAAATTTGTTAAACATTAGAAGAAATTTATTCAAATTATGTAATTATTCAACAGAAGTAGCATAGGATGCCAATTTCAGAAAAAAGTGGACATCTCTGGATCAATTTTTCGATATTAAAAAAAAACAATAATTAATTGTTTAAATAATTACATCATGTTTTTAAAAAAATTAACTACTCCAAATAATGACTAACTATTACATTTCATTCAGAAAATACGATTATTTTTTACATTTTTTGGGAAAAAATAATTGTTTAAATAAGTTACATTTATGTAAACAATGAAAAATCTTTTAAAAAGTCATGAGGGACATTCAAATTGTGCATTAGTAATTATTTGTATTAAGAAAGGTGGCTGAAATTGCTGAAAATTAACAATAATTTAAAAAAAATGGGGGGATGTTTTGCCCTGTAGCTCGAAAAGCGTTTTTTTGACCACCCTAGTTACCACCCTATAATTTTAATAGAGGAGACTAAAATTTTGCAAACATTTTTCGAACTTGCATACATATGAAATTTATATGACAAAAAACAAACTTTAATCTCAGCAATTGCTTTTATTTCTGATGATACTTGAAATTGATGAATTTTCCAAAATATAAGGAAGAGTGGGGCTAAGCTGACACTTTTTTTTAAACTCGTTTTTTAATTTTGAAACAAGTTTTATTTGACAACGTATAAGGTATGGTTGGATCGAGAATTTAGTTGGCTACAAAATTTTACTGGTGATTTTGAACTCACTCTCCCCTAGCCTTACTCGGGTGGTAAAATACATTGGAATTTTTTTCTCCTAATTGTTATGCATATCACCCGAAATTTTATATCGAATCCACAAAAAAATAAATCCATTAAAACAATAATCTTTAGAGGTGCCTCAAACCCCATGAAGTTTAACAGGTATTTACACTAACAAAAAAAGGAGTTTTTGTAAATTTTGTTTAGAATCGTCAATATTAGATGAATCGAGTTGAAACTCAATATTTCTGTTCACAATTATCCATAGAATACGAATAAAATATTACTTTTACAATATCAACCCCATAAGTCTGTTTTATAGGGTCCCAAAAAAACCAATAAGTGATAAAATGGGTTTTGAGAGTTTTTGGTGCTAACTATGATTTTCGTGCGTTTTTTTTTTTAATGAAAATTGTTTCTAACACATAAAATACTACTCTATACTGCTAATTAGATGAACACATTTTAAACAATTTATTATTGTTTGCAGCAATTTTCTCTTAGAATAGAGATAGAAAGTCAGTCGCAGTTTTTTCAAAAAATTTCCACTTTTTGTCCAATTTTCGATTAGAGTGAGGTAATAGTTAACTAATGTTGGCAAACATGATTGTTAAAACAATTTATTATTATTGTGAATAATATTCTTCATGAATAATACTAGAAATTGCGATATTTTTCTGAAATGTTCAACTTTTAGTCCACTTTTCACTTGGAGTGAGTTAATATTTAATTAAATTTAACAAAAATAATTGGTTGAACAAATTATTATTGTTTTTAACTATTTTCCCCTATAGTAATGCTAGATAGTTACGGTTTTTTCTGAAATTTTGCACTTTTTGTCGCATTTTCACGTGGTGAGGTAATAAAAAATTTAATTTAACAAACATTATTGTTTAAATAATTTATTTTTGTTTCTAACTATCTTCTCCTATAGTAATGCTATATATTTGAGAGTTTTTTCTGGAATTTTCTACTTTTCGTCCACTTTGTATTTAAAGTGAGGTAATAATTAATGAAATCTGACAAACTCAATTGCCTAAACAAATTATTATTGTTTATAACTATCTTCTGCTATATTGATGCGAGGTAGTTGCGGTTCTTTTCTTAAATTTTTAACTTTTTGCCCTTTTTTCACCTAGTATAGTAATAATTAATGCAAGTTACACAAAAATAGTTGTTTAATCAATTTATTATTGTTTATAACTACCTTCTTTTAGATGAGGGCTAGAAAGTTGCGTTTATCCTAAAATGTTTAACTTTGCTTTGCCTTTTTAATTATGAACAAATAATAAATAAGTATTAGAGAGGATCATATTTTAAACAATCTCTTTCTTTTTGTGAATATATTTTTCTGAAATAAAACACATAGTTGAAATATGCTTCAAATCTACATGGATCTCAGGGATTTGCCAAGGAATCTCTAGGGAAGGAGTGGGGGGGGGCTGATATTAAAATACGTGTAATACCAAATTTTTTTCACACTTTGCAATAAACTTCTTGTTGTAATTCTATATAAAACTTTTACAAGTCATTTGCAGACCTAGTCCTTCCACCAACTCCTAATTATTCCATTCTTTGTTTTTGTTTCTTGTGTAAGACAACTTTTTTGTTTAAATTAATTATTTTTAAGCATTGGGAAAAGAGCAAAAATAATTCACTTAAAACAAGACAATACTATTTAAAAAATGATTTTTGTTCAGGTTCACTTATTATTTGTTCATAGCAAAAAAGTTAAAGAATAACTAAAAATTTCAGAAAAAAACAACTTTCTAGCAATACTTTAAGAAAATATAGTCATAAGCAATAAGCAATTGTTTAAATAAGCATGTTTGTTAATTTGCATTAATTATTACCTCACTAAGTGAAAATTGGACAAAAAGATTAAGAGTTTAGAAAAACCCGCAACTTTTAAGCACAAATAGTTGAAAATTTCAGAAAAAAACGCAACTTTCGAGCATTATTCAAATTGAATATTATTAACAATAAATAATAAATTATTCAACCAATAATTTTGTTAACTTTAATTAATTGTTTACCTTACTTTGATTAGAAATAGGACAGTAAGTGGAAAAAAAAATTCAATTTTCTAGCATTATTCTCAGAGAATATTATTCAACATTCATAAATTGCTTGAACAAATTATGCAAACATCTTATTATTATTATAAAGTGGTATTTTATTATTAGAAACAATTTGCATTAAAAACCGCAAAAAATCATAATTAGTGCCAAAAACGCGCAAACCCCTTTTTTTCACCTATGGGTTTTTTTTTGATCCTATAAAACAGACTTATGGAGGTGATATTTAAAAAATATTTCGTTCGTACATCTATAGCTAATTGTGAAGAGAAATGTTGAGTTTCGACTCGATTCACCTAATATTGACGCTTCTGATTAAAATTCACAAAAACGTATTTTTTTCTTATTGGAAATACGTCTTAACTTAATAGGGTTTGAGCCAACTCTAAAAAAATATATTTTTTTTTAATGGATTTACTTTTTTGTAGATTCGAACAAATTTCCGGGCGATATGCATGACAATTCGTAAAGAAAAAAAAAAGTTTGGACCACCCTAAGCCTTAGACACCTTTTCCTACGGCCTACGTCAAAATCAGTTAAAACATGAAGGCACTAATAAAAAAATTGTACTCTATCGCCATTGTCTGGGACTGTCCAGCTCAAAAAAAAAATGTGATTCACCTTACTGAATGTCATCGGGTTTCAAGCGCACTAATTGTTTTCAGAAGAGGCTGGCTATATTGAAGAAACCGTGCATCGCCGGTGTGCATAAGGTGCACAAATCAGACGCCCAGGACTAACCGGGGGGATTTGGTTCGTTGGGAATGTGTGTAATGTCAGTGTATGCACGCGAGTTCGCGGTTTTCCGTCTGCGGGGCTTTTGTTGGGACTCTTCGAGGCCTCACGACGGACTTTATCCTTCTTCCCTTTCTCTCACCCTGAGCCTTACCGCCGGTATCTCTCAGTGTCTCTCGTGGCCTCGCTCAGGAAGCACCTACCGTCTTGCCACCTGCGCCTCGCGGTCGGCAGGAATGTTTAGTTCTGCCGCGAAAGTCTAAATGAGACTTTAGCCGAGAATAAGTCTCTTCCCGTCTCGTAAATTACTTTATAAACGGCCCCCTTCACATTCTCAGTGCAATTATGGATATCTCGTGGCTTATCTGCGTGTGGATATGCGTCATTGGTGTTGCACACGCAAATGGTAAGTTGATGTTGAAACCCCATGTCTTCATTCAAAATTCTTGACAAGCTTCTAAAATTGGTACTGATCGCTCTATGATCAGGAAAATTTCTGCCTTTTACAATCAGATCCTTAGACATCTGGAAAGGTGTTTTTCATTCTTGATACTGGATCATAAGTAGAAGATTCGAATGATGTTTCTTGTTCATTTATAATTTTTGATGAAGAGACCTTGGAATCAGTTACTCGGCGAAACACGTGGGCGAAAGAACATAGACTCGACTACCTTTTCGCGTAACCGTAGACAATTTCTCTTGACACGTAATGCTCCAAGTCACAATTTACCATCGATTATCCACACAGAATGATTTCAAAAGAACTACTCTTTAAGCTCTCGATCCTTTTAGAAGAAACCTAACCGATTTGTCGAGTGGCTCACCTATTCGTTTGTAAATGAGTCACGTTAAGCAAGGCTACTTAATACGTGCGGTAGAATCTTCGGAATGCGTGGGATATGCATGAATAATGGTGCGAGAATTTTCTACGGTTTTAAAGAATAACTTATTCCCTATAGTATAGGTATTCTTCAAGTATCAATTTCTTGAGGTTATTCCTTAATCTACATATTTCCAGAATCAGAAATGTGCTGGAAAAACATCAGAGGAAAGGATCAGTATTCTTCAGGATTAGGTGCAACTATTTATTACCGATTCCTCAGCATATTTGTTACGTTTTATAAATACCAGATTGTAATCTTTCGCGATTAATTGCTGCGATTTATACCCCCTTTGAGAGATTCCATCTTTCAGAACAGACGTAATTTAAAAATCTAATCCTGAAGGAAAGCACCGTCCCTAATTCTACCATTACTTTCATAATTCCTGATCCTAATCAGAATCCATTATCAGATTTCCTTCCAGAGTTAGTTTCACAGCGATTCATGAAGATAAGCACCTCTCCCTGTAAAAAGATCCGGCCTATTTCGTGTCAGAGTGCTATTAATTAGCTGTAATGAGAACTCTGCCATCTGAAACACGCGAGAATTATGCGTAGACTTCGACTTCAACAAACTTATACCAATAGGCACGTATGCTGTCAATTACGCAAGACTAGTGTTTAAACTAATACCGACTCGCATCAGTATGTACACATCTGGAAAGGAACAATATGTGAGGGAATCACGTGATAATTACTTCTGTTTACAATTCGTGACTCTCTAGTTGTGAATACATGCATCCAAGCGCGGTTCAAATAAGCGAGACTATCCTAATTGTAGGTGAAGCATCTAGTTGATAGGGAAATTAAGTACTTGTCGAGGTTGATCCATCATGATGTGTTGTGTCGTCTTCTAGGTACAAAGAAGGTTTCCTCTGGTGTCCAAATGATTCTAGATAACATTGTCTAACGCATAATTCTTAGTCCCCCTTTCCTCTTTCAAACAATACTGATAATGCTTACCTCAAGATCCAAACAATTTCTTCAGAAATAAGCAGTAAGTACCATAAACCGCAATCTAAGATCTTCAACTAATTAATTCAATAAAATGCAAATAGATTGAATCCACCGATCCTGTAATTTACTAAAGCAGAGTCTAATCTACAGTAATCGAATTCAATTACTCGGGATTGGAAGTGGAGAAACAAAAGAAAGGGTAGGTGAAGTGGAGGAGCAATTTCCTTGCTTGAAATCACGGTGTACTGCTCTTTCCTGGCATTCGCACTATCCATGGCATTTGGAGGATTTCAACTGCTGCAATCAATTCTGCGCATGAGAATCGAATAAAGACTGCACGGCGAGACTATTGTAGCGCAAAGAAGAAAGAGAAGGTGAAATTTGATACGGGTAGTTTGGTCTTCAGCCTCGAACACAATTTGCTCAGTATCTGGGACGATGGATAGATTGTCCGAACCTAGGCGTCAGCGTAATTTCATTTAATTTCAGGTTGACTTTCAGAAGCATGATGCGGATTTTAATTATTCACTTGTTGAGATCCTAACCTTGGCAATTCGTACTCCTTGGATACTACTTCTGGAATGAAAATCTTTTCAACAAATCTAAACTTTTGCACTGGAAGCACTTTTTTGGGGAAAGACCTCATTGCAGAACAAGAGATAGAACATTCACTCCACAGCAAGAGACTGAACATTTTTTGGGAAGCACCCCATTTCAGTGTAAAAGGAAAAGCCTTTCTTTTGAAAGCACCTCATTTCAGAATAAGGAACTGAGCAATTTTTTTAAGAGAAACCTCATTTAAATGCAAATGATCAACATTTTTGGGAAAGACCTCATTTTAGGATATCTCTTGTTCTAGAAGCAAGGAAACAAGAGAATGAGCAGTTTCTTATTGAAAAAGTAAAAACCTGATTATAAAGCAAGGGGTTAAGCTTCTGTTGGAAGAACCTCAATTCAGAGTAAGAGAATGAAACTTTTTCTAAAAGAACAT
>CAKNWT010090600.1:0-13736 GCA_932066315.1 Andricus coriarius | reverse complement strand
GGGGGGGGGGGGGGGTAAATGTTGTTCAAAGTCGCTTTCTCCCCTCGAAACTAAAAAGTTTTCATTACCGATATTTTTTTATAGGATGCGTATGATTTTAAGATATTTCGTTGTCTCCAGTTGAAAAAAGACCCTGTTCTGAAAGCGAACACCTGGCAGGTATAATCTTATTAAATAGACAACCCTATCGATTTTAAGCTTGTTTGTGAAATGCGAGTGTCAACATATTACAAATAGGATATGCACATATCTTGAAAATGGTAATATTAAAAACACGAGCTTTCAAATATGCTATTCGTGATGCAAGGGAATAATGAATAATTACAAGTTACGACGCATATATCTCTTCCGCCTTTATGCGATGACACATCAAGGTAAAGCAAAGGCCTCATAGTGTTTCGTTACACGATCAGGCTCGTTATAATAAGCCACATTATATACCAGAAGCCAAAGCAGACTTAAGGCATCTGTCGATAGTCATCAGTCTAGAGTCGCCTGTACATCTGGCTCGAATATTACCGTCAATATCACTCTCACCATGAAATCGATGCATGATCAATCATATCTTATAGAAATAGCGCGGATCGCGTCTATTCGACATTATTTATCGTGTGGGTACCGCTAGGTGCCAGAAAGGCAGAGAGCAGAAAATCTCTCAGACGTGCCAGTTACTAACTAAACACGAACATGCTGAGTGAAGTGCCAGGATAAATCATTTTTCGCACTCGCCTGCCACCTTCTCAATCGACATCCGCCTAACACTTGACTATAAGGTTCCCTTTCTCGCCAACGTCCAACATTTCCTTCGACCTCTTTTTCCCCGAAATTTCCCTTCATACTTTTTCCAGACTTAGGACTGGCAGCATTTTCTACGTATCTACTTTTACTTGATACTGGCTTGTTTACATTTTTTTGGGAAATATGTATTGTCAATAACTATTATTCTTATAACGTTATTATAATATTAATATTAACACAACTAAAGTGAAATAAATAATAAGACTAGCAACATATTTCCCTTACGCTTCTAAAATATGTATTTCACATTATTTTATACAACTACAATCCTATCAAATATTACAAATAGTCGTCAAATTAAAACTAAATCTATACGGGTAAAAACATGCGCGAAACTTTACGAACAAACTCCAATCTAAAGTCGGATTCAAAAGTCCTGACACCTTGCTTTGAAGCTTTATTACGCTGTGAGAAAAAATCGCAGAATGTTAAGTCAAAGACAGAAATATTCTTCAACAATATACGTGTAAAAGAATGTCATCTTGATTTTCGTGAAAAAATTCGCTGACTTTCCTGTGACACAAAATGTGTGAAAAACAGGAGAAATGACCCTCAACTTTTACTAGGTCGACTTTGAAGTCCTCCAAACGTTCGAAAATTGTTACCAGAAATTTGAAAAAATTTATGAGTATTCAGTAACATGTACTTAACAAATGGCGATTTGTTTTACTTCAATTTTATGTTTATTTTAATTAGTGGAGCTAAAAATGTAAGAAATAATTATCTCGGCTGTGGATAGAGATTTCAAGATGAACTCTAGCTTAAAAGAAGCTTCTCGATTCAGCGGTTTCATCTCAAAAGTTAAATGGTTAATAAAAATGATTAATGTCGGAAAGTCAAAGTTAAAATAAATAAAACAGTGGTGTAGAGAAAGGAGAATAAGAATCGCGCCATCCTTTCGAAGGAGGAAGTGATTTTATTTTTCCGAAGATGGTTTTCGATTCGCTTGGCCGCAATGGCAAAAGAGACTTCGAGTGCCCAAGATCGGTATTATGCACTTGATATCTATACGTAGCCATTACGAAGCGTACGTGTGACTGATGTAGATTGCAAGGTCTAGCTGTTTCATTAATGCTGACTATGACTCGGATCATATCATTATCGGCTAACACTGTACCGCCCTCGTTGATGCGTAAGACTATCTGGAGGGCGATCATGGCTCAACGAACGGGCGAGCCAAAGAGCAGTACGTTCATCTAGAATCCTAAGGACGCGTATTCGTATAGACTAGATCAAGAATCAAGATACAGCATCAACACTATCAAACCTACAACAGGCTACGATGTAATCACAGTATTAAGTTTCGCCTTGGCTGTTGCTTCCTTACATACTCCAAACTATGACCTCACGAAACTACCCCAATCCACCACAAATTTTCACTGATGACAATAATATAAATTTTATTCTCATTAATATTTTGTCAGCATATGCTTCAGAAATATTTCCTGTATCTATTCTTGTTTTTTTTTTAAATTCCGTAGCATACAAGGTACACTTTATAATGTAAATAGAACAACAATGGATGAAGCATGAGCAAAGAAGGTTTATAAAGGATAAAACGGACCTGGGCCCGATCGCTGATGGAACACACAGCCCGATCGGAGCCAGATCTGGTGCCCGATATGGCTGCCTGATCGGTACCCGACCCGACCCCGACCGATTTCCCGTTAAGAGCCATTTTTCAAATTTATAATTTCTTATAATTTTGTTCATAATAATAATTTTAAAACAAGGAAAATAAATAAAGTGAACTATATTTTTTATTCAAGTACCAAATACTTACACAAATATAAATGCAAACTCAATACATTTTTTAGTCTTTATGACTTCGTACCTTACGATGTGCGCCCCAGTCCTTGACATTTCCTATGATTGTGCTGATGTGTGACAAAGCTTCTTCCGCAGTAACAGTGTACTTTGTACAAGCAGCCTATAAAAATAAGTTATTATAAAAGAGTAGTGTGCATGTTGCGGTAGACATCGCTGATAATGGGTTTCACCTATTAACAGAAGCAAGATCAGCGGCGCCTATGCGCAATATAAATAATCCATCTTGTGTCCGTGTAGATCGCCTCTTCGTTTTAGCTTATAGCATGTATCTATATTATCTAGCAGCCACTGGACCGTGTACCGAGTGAGTGAGAATTGGAGTGAATAGTCAACGACACAGCAAAGCGTACGGGAACACAGACTATCATCAACACCACCCACACGCAGGGAAAAGAAAGACGTCGAGCGCGAACCTCCTTCTAATCATATTCTCCGGATACTCGTAGCGATCCGTGCTACCAGTAAAAGTTAAATAAAAAATGCAATTGTTATTAAGAACCAAAAAGTTATATAGATTATTTGCTTAACTTTCAACGAACTATCCCACTCACTGAATTAAAAAAAAACGAGAGCGGTCGGGGGACCGCCGTCAGAAGCTATGCTTCTTAAGCATTGAAAGAAGAATGCAAATTTTATTTTTATTGCATGTATCAATTGAAAGAACAGCTCTCCCTTCCAGGAATAAGGAAGAAGGAAGAAGGAAAAGAAGGAAAAGAAGGAAAAGAAGGAAAAGACGAAGGAAGAAGGAAAAGGCCGTCAAACAAATAACTCCGCGGGAATCCAAGCTGCAACCGCTGCTGCCCAAAAAGCGCTTGAAAATGGAATAACCAAGCTGAGCATCTTCAACGATTCGAAGTTCCTCATAGATAGTTGTACCAAGTGGGTGCCCACGTGGGAGACCAACGGTTGGAAAACGGCAGAGGGAAAGCCTGTTATCAACCAAATTGAGTTCAAGGAACTGCGTGAAACTTTGGCACCTCTAGAGGTGATTTGGCATCATGTATCAAGCCACCAGGGGGTAGTAGGTATCGAAGCAGCTGACGAGCTAGCACGCGCTGGAATTACGCGGACGGATGGAACCTCCAGTGTGCCTGAAACTAGCACTTTTGAAAGAAAGCAAGAGGAAGAATTTACCGAAAAATCCCTCGGAGGCTTCGTTGATGTTAGCCCAAATGGCACCAGCAGTGAGGACAGCGACAGCAACGACGATGAGGACCATCACGAGCAAACTAAGGACGTCTCTCGCAGGGCTACCTTTGGACCAGCATTACAGAAGTCCATAGTTGAATTCGATCAGTGCTGGATCAGCTGGGCATCAGTTATACTTTTGGGACCAAGAAGGGTTGAGTCAACCTGCTAGTCCTGATGCGACCCAAATCGAAATCACGGCAGAGTCTGAAGGAGAACAAGATCAGGACCTGTTACTCCATTTGGAAAGCATGGATCCTTGTACAGGATTGGATGATCCTCTTCCTGAACGGGTAACTAAATTTTTGGAACCATTCCGAAATCAGCTTCAGCAAAGCAACAGAGCTGAGCAAGAGGGTCCCATATCAGAGCCCTCAGAAGAGCGAAAGGATCGGGTACCCTCCGAACCGGAGAAGGGACATCGAAAGAGTACAGTACGCTTCAGGGATAAATCAGAGTTGGTGGACTCTCCCATCATTGGGCAACCTCCATCCAGGTGTTCCCTATTTCAGACTCCTCTAATGGCCCTGACATCTTCAGCTCGCTCGACTCCAGCGGCGGAAGAGGAAAAAATTGTCAACCCCCTGGTGAGGACAAGAAAATATCTGCCTAAAAGGAATCTTAAGGACATGTCTGCTAAAGACGAAGTAATATCAATAGCTACTTCTTCTAACGTAGCTTCAATGTTAACTCATATTGGAGCACCCTTACAAATACAAATGCCTTACATCGATCCATCTAACCACTCCTCAGAGGAGGGTCCGAAAGAACATCACATGCCGGTCACTCACGTGCTGGATGTAGCTGGATCGCCATCTTCTTGCTTTCTTTATCAGCGGACTCAGCCATTAACGTATGTGCGAGATCACTGCGCTCACTTCATTGCGAACCAACGACTCCAATTTTTAAACTACTGATTGCCATTGATCGCGTGAACCCTCAAAATTGGTGGGAAAAGCGACCTCAGAAAGGACAAGTATTGGTAACTCCATCCGGTAAGTATAAGACTTACTCGATTATTATCCAGAAAATGCATTTTGATGATGTGGATTGGCGCGTTAAGCAAGGCCTTAAAAACCTGAAGGCAGCATTAACCCGAGACCAGCACGGAACATGTCGTATGGCCAGTTCAAGCGACTTGTTAGGCAACGTACCACAAAACAAGTTAGCTGAATTGCTAGCCGATGTATTTCTGGATGGTCCTCCCACCATAACGATATGTCATGGAAAAGTAGAAGTCCCACCAGAGGATTCTCGGCGGCAACTAATTTCTGAATACCATGACAATCTTCTGAGCGGACACAAAGGGGTAACTAAAACATACCGGCGTCTCCGAGAGCGATAGATGTGGCCGGGCATGCGAAAAGATGTGACTAATTATATTCTTGAGTGTAATAGTTGTCTCGAAAACAAACTAATACGGGCCTGTGCACGCAAGCCCATGGTTATTACGGACACTCCTCTAGGAGTATTCAATAGGGTCTCTTCTGACACCGTTGGCAAACTAGCGACTACACCTCATGGTAATAGACACATTCTCACCATGCAGGACAATTTTTCCCAGCTGTGCATCGCAGTACGGATCTCAGACTTAAAAACGAACACTGTGGCTCATGCTGTGGCCAAGAATCTGTTTGCACAATATGAAGATCCCCGCTGCATCCTCACGGACCGCGGAGGAAGCTTTATCAGTAAGCTTATGCGAAAGTTGGAGAAGATATTCGGTGTTAAGCAATTAACCACCTCGGGCTATCGTCCCCAGACTAACGGCTCACTAAAACGCAGTCACGTAGTCTTGACAGATTATGTAAAGCATTATGCCAATGACTACGATGACTGAGAAGCCTATGGATCCTATCTTCGAGACCTGACAGTCCGTTTGACGGAAATTCAAAAGATAGCAGCACGAAATATGACCTCGCAAAAGAGCGCTCTAAATTAAGCTACGATACGAAATCCCGACCTCTGAATGCCAAGATCGAAGACCGAGTGATTGTTTTCAAGGACGTACGCGAGAATAAGTTCGACAAGCGAGCCACTGGAACTTATACCTTCGTGTGCTTTACTGAGAATCATAATGTAATTCTCGAAGACGACGATGGTACAAGATTCACAAAGCACGCGGACAAGCTCTTGGTTGCTCACTGTTAAGTGCGTTATCCCGTTATAGAAAGCGTATATATATATAAATATATATATATATATATATATATTTATATTTATTTGTGTCTGTAGACGGTTATGCATGTGAATGGGTGTATGTGTATAGATATGTATGGATACCTGTGTGGATATAGACGTTTGGTCATCGCCATCTCATGGATCAGTTCTACGATAGCAGAGAATACCTACGAGCATCTTCAGATCCAGGCAAGCACGGGAATATACTACGAATATCAATGGGAGGTGAGGATGAGGGCTACTAACTAGCTTATTAACACTTTCCTACATGTTAGGAAGATCTACAGCTTCTTAGACCACTACCAAACTAAGGTCAAGACATTACCCAGATATTGTCGACCTATGCTGGAAGGGGAATGCAACCGTACCATTAACAATTACAATCTCCAGCCTGAATTAGACGCAGCCTCTCGGTTGAAAGACATCATTCAACAGGAGTTTGAAGAGCTAACTCGGCACTCAAGTAGGAAATTACCCCTCAACTTACTCTCTGCTATGAGGTCAAGAAGAGCGACACCGATGATGGGATTCCTCGGCGGATTGGTTGGTCCAGTGGCAGGGCTGCTCACGTATGACGATGGCCAGATTATGAACTCTAAGATCAACGATCTCAACCAGGCCCAAGGTAACCTCTCACATTTAGTGTGGCAACAGACCCACTTAGTGCGGTCTCAACTTGAGCGCGAACATCAACTCACGACGAAACTAGAGGCTCAACAAAACTGGCTAAAATTAAAGCTGTAATCAACGATATTGCAGGTGAACCAAATAGCTACATCTGCTGATCGAATCACTTATGGCCAAGCACTAACGCAAAATCTCCATTCCATCGAACAAGGAATAGACGGTTATCTGCATTCGGCATATCAAATATTGGATGCGATACACAAAGCACGGAAAGGAAAACTGCACCCGTCCCTTCTCACTTCACAACAACTGGAGCCCATATTTCGGGACATTCAGGACCATGCTCCCAAGGTATCCTTCCCAGTATCAGGCCCGCATATCACTGTATACGAGTTGGCTCAATTGGCTACTATCACCATCTTCTCCGAAAATGGTACTCTTCAAATTATAATGGACATTCCATTGATAGATAAGACGGAATACACTCTCTACGAATTACATGCTTTTCCCGTTCATCAGCCTATTTTGGGAAACGGCACCGGCACAGCGTACATTCGATCACCATTCACGCATATATCCCTAGAGGAAAACAAAAACACCTATATGCTGCTAACCAGAGAAGATCGTCGAAACTGCAAGGACATCCTGGACTATGCCCACTGTAATGGCAACAGTAAATAGGACCCAACACTCACTCTGCAATAGAAACATCTTTAGTGCATGAAAATGATCCCATATACCAGGAGAGCGAGAAGACATGAAATCAATTAGAGCAAAAAATATATGAGTTAAGCTCACAACGTCAAACGCAGGCAACCCAGTCAACCTTAATACATGGATCCTATGCGGGTAAAGGATTGCTGGCTTCACTGTTCCTGTTGTAGCTTGGTCATTCTAAACTGCTGACTATGGGGGGTTATATGCTGGACTTGTATACAGTGAAAACAAACATCAAACGACACACCTGGATCAACAAGACATGTGGTGTCATCACCCCAAATACATCTCTCGGTACTTTCGTCACTAGATGAACAAATGGAATGTCTACCATCCTTGCGAGAGAGACGGGAGAATGCTTCTTCGGATAGTAACCCTGTTTCTGCGCCACGAATTCAATTACCAGTGCAGGGTCTTCAACCAGCATAAGTTAGTACCCATGATCCCATCACACCGAGATTTCGTAACACGTCCGTAGTGCAGCAAGCCTCTGGAGGGTACCAACAAATCGTCTACGCCAGTGGAATGTTATGTGCTGTGAAAAAGGGAACGAATTTTTAGTCAAAATGTGCCAGTGGTTAGTGGAATGAGAATGGGTTATGCTGAATGGTTATTTTCTCTATTGTAAAGAAGAAATGAACTTTGAACTATATTATGGGACACTAAGGGGAAAGCAATGCGCTTATCTGATGCATTGATAAATTTTAGTATTAGGCTAAGTCAAATAGTAAGCTGACGACGAAGCGGTCTCCCCGGACACTGATAACAATCGGGTACGGTATTTTACAGTCCAGGGCGGGTTTGTTGCGGTAGTCATTGCTGATAATGGGTTTCACGTATTAACAGAAGCGAGATCAGCGGTGCCTATGCGCAATATAAATAATCCATCTTGTGTCCGTGTAGATTGCCTCTCCGTTTTAGCTTATAGCATGTATCTATATTATATAGCAACCACTGGACCGTGTACCGAGTGAGTGAGAATTGGAGTGAATAGTCAACGACACAGCAAAGCGTACGGGAACACAGACTATCATCAACACCACCCACACGCAGGGAAAAGAAAGACGTCGAGCGTGAACCTCCTTCTAATCATATTCTCCGGATACTCGCAGCGATCCGTGCTACCAGTAAAAGTTAAATAACAAATGCAATTGTTATTACAAACCAAAAAGTTATGTAGATTATTTGCTTAACTTTCAACGAACTATCCCACTCACTAAATTAAAAACTAAACAAGCTAAAAAATTATAAATAAATTATAATAACAATCTTCAGGCTTAACGATAGCGTAGAACCGATATCGAATATTTGGATCAATTGGTCGAATCTAGATTGTATTTAGAATAGGAAGCTAGATGGTTCAGAGTATTGAATAAAGCAAATCGTAACCTAACAATAACGGTAACAACTTTATTTATTTATTGATTAGAAATAATCAATAAATAAATTGAACATTAATTGATCACGAAGCCAATAGATTGAGTGAGAGTGGATTGCATCAAAATATTTAAATTTTCATTAGCAAAGGTGAAATGAAAATCAAAATCATTAAATTAATAATATGGGTTTCATTCTTCTTAAAAATCATTATAAACAGAATTTGCAATAATAAACATTTAAATCTAAAAAGACCTATACTCTTGATTAGGTATAGGATTTTGATTCCGAATTTTAAATTAATAAGTTAAGTGAGCTGCATGCATAGCAACAGAGCACGTGTGCCTTTTAAATGTCTTAATTGCAACAGATTTCGAAAATCAGCAATTGGTGGTCACGCGGAGTGCATCCGGCAACTTTAGCATTCAACGCCGACTTTTCACCGACTTTTGAAGTCAGGAGTGAAAATTAAAAAAAGCTGTGTCTTCGGGCGGCACGAGAGTGTGACGTGTGTGGTGTGTGAAGACGCGAGACGGATCCAGGGAATCCGGAAGGATTCGTCCAACAAGGTTGGTAAACATTAATTGTGTTTGGGAAGGGATTATTTGCTCTCTCTCTCCCTCTCCCTCGCTCGTTACTTCGGTCCCTTTTCCGTTCAAACTAAAATCATTCTGGAATTTTAAATAAAGCTACATAATTAAAAATGCATCTGATGTAATCTAATGTAATGTTTAATATGTGAGGAAATTCTAGGAGGAAGTTCACGGACCCACTAAAATTATAAAATAAACAGGCTTAGGGCCGATTCCACCAACCGTGATTAAATTTTAATCCTTGATTAACTTTATTTAATCAGTTCATTGCGTTCCACCACCTTTTAAACCATGATTAAAGTAGTATAATCGCTGTTTAACTTAATCGGCCATTTTTGGCCGGTTAGCGAGTTAACCAGCGATTAACCGGGCTCAACGTAACCTAAAAGTTTAGTTAACGTGCAGTGCGACAGTATATATGGCTCAAAATGAAATATGTTCTCAAAATATTATTTTTCCTTTTCTTTTAGCTTTAGAAAACACCGCTTCACTTAATTAATTTGGTTAATGTTAATTTGGAGACGCTTCAGCAAAGCAAATAAACAACGCGTAATTTGTGACGACAGAGAACTATTTATTTGGTTTGGCATGCAAGAGATGGCATGCGAACACAAGATTCGTGACTCAGCCAATCAAAATCGCCGTTACAACAGAAATACGCAGAAACTAGACTTTATTGCGAAGAGGGTATACGGTTAGTTAACCATAGGTTAAAAATTCATGGTGGAACGTTTCACAAGTTAATCACGATTAATTCGTTGATTAAAAAATAATCATGATTAGTTAACCATGGATTTAATCAGAGATGGTGGAATCGGCCCTTACTCTGTTAGCTTGGTCTGTCGTACCTCCGACTTACCAGCGAATTCTTTTGGCACTCTACCAATGTCATCCCCAAATTTAAACTCAGAGATTAACTAATTAATAATAGAAGCTGGTTCGTAACATGCATATAAAATTAATATAATTTTCATTTAAGCCTCAATTATAAAAAAGATTAAATTTGTACCTAACAAGCATGTGCAAAAGAAAAAATCTTTAAAAAGTTCTTTACCTTCGGCCCTTTTCGCCGCAGTTAACATCAGCATTAAATCTCTTGCAAATATCTTCTTTGCGATGACGTTCAAAGATTTTCGAATTCGAATAAAATTATTGTAATAGTTACCGTATTGAATTGAATATGAAACTCTTAAGATTTCAAGACAAAAAGATTCAGATTCTACCAAAAACAGTTACATTTCGAATCAAAGACAAATTTTGTAGAAGACAGCTGAATTTTTAATCTAAAAGGATGAATTTTTCTATCCAAAAGTTGAAATTTCAACAAAAAAGTTAAATTTTCTAAGAAAAAAATGAATTATTAACAAAATAACTAAATTTTCATCTAAAATTATAAATCTTTAACGCCAAAAATTAATTTTGAACAAAGAAGTTGAATTTTCATCCAAGTCGTTCAACTTTAAATTTAAAAAGATTAATTCTCAACAAAAAGTATCATAGATGATATTTCAGCCAGAGGAAGATTTAGACTTTAAATAAAAAATGTCAAATTTAATCAGAGAAAATGAGTTTTTAACCGAAAATTTAATAGTTGATATTTGAACCAAAACAGATTTTAATTTTTAATAAAACACAGTTGAATTAAATAAAAAAAGACAAATTTTCAACAAAGTAGTTAAATCCTCAACCATAACCGATCAATTTTTAACCAACCACAAGTTCTTTTAATAGGAATAAATCATATTTCTAACAAGAGATGAATTTTCAACCAAGAAGGATTTTTCTTCAAGAGAAAAAAAATGTTAATCAAATTGTTGAATTTTTAAGCCAAAAAGGTGAATTCTAGGCTAAACAGTTGCATTTTCCACTTCTAATTATGCATTTCCAATGCAAACATTAATTATCAACTGAATGGTTTAATTGTATGCCCAAAGAATTGAATATTAACCCAAATAGACGAATTTTCAACAAAAAAGTTGAATTATCAAGCCAAAAAGACGATTTTTCTACAAAACAGTTGAATTTTCAGCCAAATAGTTTAATATAAAACTAAAAACAAACAATTAAAAAAAAATGAAATAGTTAAATTTGCAACTCAAAAAATAGATTTTCAACACAAAAAAAATGAATTTTAAGGAAAATAGTTAAATTTCTACGTTGCCATTTGGAGCCTGACTGGTGTCTGAATGCTCATATGAGTAGATTTGAAATCCTTTTGATCAATTAGTTGTTCACCATCCGCGTTTTTATGAATAATACTTCGATCTTCTAAAATTACTGGAACTTGCATTTCGGATTAACTGCACTTTCTTCTTCATTATCTGCATCATTGTCTATATAATTTTCAATATATAATGAATAATTTGGGTTAAAATGTATATACATTTTTTAATTTGTGTAACTTTAATGCAAACTCAAAATATCTGAAAATTACACAATTTATATTAACGTTTCAAATAAATTTCAAGAGGTTAGGTTTTGATTCAAGATAAAGATTCAATACGATTTAACGATTTACTTATCTTCGTTCACACTTCATTTGACAGCAAGGCAATTTCCCTAAATTGGAACTAGGTGGCGTTGCAATACTTGAACCGGTCTGATGGTTCGGGTCTGGGCCATGGAATTATCCCGATCTGGCCCCGAAAATATCAAATCGATCGGGGCCAGATCGGTAATCGGAAAAATATATGGCGATTTCTGCAAGGGATATAGAATAAGGTCCATAATTATGACTCATGAATACTTGACTATTTCAATTAATCGCAAATTTCTCAAGTAGAAAAAGTTCGATTAAGATTCTGCTGGGTATGAGACAGCCAGTACTAAAGTGCGAACTTTTCTTAGAATATTTTTTATCCGACCATCGAAAACGCAAGTTTTCCTGAATGTGAAGCAGGCGCAAATATCGTGGATTTGAGTCTAGTGACAACTGTGAACGTGCACTTCGCGAGCGGGCTGACATAGGATTTTACGCCCGCATCACCGGGCGTAAATTGAATCGCAAGGACAAAGTACATCAAAATGAATATGGTTTCAAGACGAAGATCTTGGTTGGTATCATATGTGTAGTCAATTTCACGTTATCGACGAAAAATCAGTGTATTAGAGCTATGTATCCGCGTTCCGCACCTGCTTCTTATGCATCAACAGTTTGGTTTTCAAGTGGGGTCGTATCAACAGTATTTTTACTTGTACGATTGTCATCCTCACTGCGCTCGGTTGATAACCTCGCACTCGTCAAAATCGCCTGTATTACGTCCTTGATACATAATCTACTATTCAAAGTCTGAATAGTATCATAAGCATTAGGGCGTATCGAAAAAAAAGAGTTGTTTGCGCGAAGTTCTAATATAGCAATGAAAACTTTCTTTTGGGAGTCAAAAACACTCCCCTAAAGTTTCATAAGAATAAATTCCTTCCGTCTCCGCATTGTAGATATAGCTAAAAATGACAAAAAACGAAACCCTTCTTCAAATTTGAAGAGCAAAAGATTTTTGTTGAGATTTAAGTTACCAATAAAAATAATTCCAAGAAAAACGATTTATACCTATACAGTGATAATTCCATAAAAATATTTTTTACCCTTCCTAATTGACTATGGAGTTTAAAAAAATCGAAAAAGTCGACTTTTTCGCTATTTTCTTAGAGATGCTTAGATATATATATTGCTCTTTATTTCACAACAAAATTAATTTTCCGTCTCTAAATAAGGTAAAAATGTTTTCGAATGTATCTACTTTTGTACGAATTTTTTTCGCTATGTTGGTACAAATCTACTTGCTTCGAACTATTTTTTCTGATAATATATGTACCAAAAATTAATATTATTGTCAAATAAAGAGCAATATATCACTTTTAAATATTTGCTTGTAATTCAAAGTCAATACAAATTATTTTAATGTCAACCTTTCTTATATATTATTGTTTCAACATATTGCAAATACATTGTAATTGACGTATATCACACATTATATGGTCAAATAGTCTAGAAATTTACCGTAAATCCCGGCATAGTTAGGGCTTTTTGACAGATTCTAGAGATTAATTTTATTTAATGGTTTTCACTGAATTTAATAATAATATTTTAATATTTTTCGAATTAAATTGCTCAGAATAAATCAAGACCTCCACAGTATTTCAGAGATTCCTTTTCTTTTTGCATGTCGAGAATATCTCAGAAAAATCCACTTAAAGCACTCAATATTTACAACAGTTAACTTGAAGAAGAAGAAAAACAAAGACGTTATTGTAAACTGAACCTAGACACATGTGCATTCTTTGTACTCAAAATCAGTCGCGGGCGTGTTTTTGAAGGAGTCGGGTCGTGTCTCCCTGAATTTGGGAAAGAAACAAAATATAAAATTCTAAAGATTGATTATTTTCATAAATTGTGTAATATTTCATAACCGTGTAACTCAAGTG
>CAKNWT010090594.1:0-18195 GCA_932066315.1 Andricus coriarius | reverse complement strand
AAAGTCGCGCAATGGGTTCTCGGTGACCCATGCATCGCTCGAAACTTTTTTGATGGAACGCTTCGTCAGGGATACGCATTACGTAGTTCCAAGTACAGCAGAAACAGCGAAGGAAATTTTTTAATTTCAGTCTCCTACAAATCGATGCTTGATGCAAGGCAGGAGTAGAATGGGTAAGGGGAAGATGGAGCCGGATGCGAGTGAGCGGTGTAGGCATAGGGCAGAGGGATGATTATATGAGAAAAAGGGAAAGGGGCGAGGAACTGTGTGATGAGCAGTGGTGGAGTGGGTAAGGTGTTGATAGGAGAAGGGCATTGGTGAGGAGATGGGATAAGGTATAAGAGATGAGATGCATGATAAGGGTGGGGCTTGGGCATAGAATGTGAAGGAAAGGAATGACGCGTGAAGCAAGGAGCAATGAGAGGGTAGAAATAAATAGAAAGTCGCAGGGGAGGGGCCGGAAAGGAGTGGTTAATGAGGGGAAGTGAAAAACGGTGAGCGGCGGGGTAATGAGCCGATGGAATGACAGGTGATGGTGATGGTGATAGGGGTAAGTAGTGGAGGGAGGAACGGAACAGCCAGGTGAGTGGAACGGTTAAGGGGAAGGGGTTGTTATTGACTGCTATCTACCTGATTTGAAATAAGTAATAGATTTAAAAAGCATACGAAATCCTGTCTGAAATTTGAAAAAATGGGTAACCTTTTAATAATCCTAATTTTCGATTCTTTGCTTTGTATTTGGAATCCCACTTGAGAAAAGTTCAAGCAAACTCTATCAGAAAGGGAGGACACAAATCGAAGATAGCAGATAGGTCAATAACGGTTCGAAAGTTAACTCAGACGTTGAAAGTGAAGTCGCGCAATGGGTCCTCGGTGACCCATGCATCGCTCGAAACTTTTTCGATGGAACGCTTTGTCAGGGGTACAAATTACGCAGTTTCCAGTACAGCAGAATTGGTGATGGAAATTTGTTAATTACAGTCTCCTACAAATCGATGCTTGGCGCGCTAGACAGTAGACAGTCCCGCAATGCGCTAACTCATAGAATTACTTGGATCGGCAAGCCATAATTTGCAGAGGGTAGATGGAGGTCTTTCGGAGGGAAAGAGGATAAAGGAAGGAAGGAAGATGGGATGGGATGGGATGGGTAGCGAGGGACCAAGAGGGTGCAAAAGTTTCTCCTGCGGGGTAGTTGCTTCGTGACCAACGACCAACGATAGAGCGAATCCAGAGTGTACGGACATAATCTCTTTTCACATTTCTCACCAACCCAAAAGCCCCAACCTCAACCCCTTTGCTTCCTTCCCGTAACCCCTTGGTAATTTCAGGATTACCGTAGCACGTGACGAAGAGGCAAGGATAGCGACGACACTTCCGTACACCTGTTTCTACCCGCATTTAAAGCTAAACGCAATGATTAAAAATCTTGATTTAATAGCATACTAGCCTTAGTTATTAAAATTTTTTATGATTTTTGTTTACATGAAACAAATAGAGAAATATGTTTATGAGAGAGAAAAGGGAAAACTAGTCCATGTATGAACAATTTCATATGAAATCGGGCAGTGTGACTCCGGTGATCTTACGAAATTGTTTGGGGCTGAAATATATTAAAATATCATTAGGAAGAGACTCAAAAGTTTCATATCCCCCCTCCCCCCAAAAAAACCCTGAAAAAATTGAAAACCAAGTTGCCAAAAATAGCAATTATTGGTAATTTTTAGAACTGGAGAAGGGATAGGGTATCACAGAACTTTTCTCTTCCCTTTTCCAGATCAAAAAAATATCAATTTACATAAAAAGATCTATTTAAGATATTATAATTTTAATGTTAATTATAGCAATTTTGAATTTGTACTATTCTAATATTTGAAATTAATCAACTGGTAAATATTAAAAATATTCAACAATTAGTGAAATTAATCAAGATAATTCAAATCTATTGCTATATAGCATTTATAATCGTTGATCGATTCACATTTCTTTTAATATAATACATTTATCCTTGTATTGTTTCGTTCGGAAATTAAATTTCAACCAAAATTGTGATCATTTTTGTGTTTTTTCAGAAAAACACAAATGTTTCTGTAAAAAATGTATAAATGATAGTATAAAGTGATTATAATTCCGTGAAAACCCCGAAACGTTATAAAAAGCAGCTATTCAACAAACATTTTTTCACTATTTTCGTACTTTTTGATCAGACTACAAATGTTTTATGGTTTCCCCTGACTGATATTTTAATTTTGGACTAGAAAGAAGGTTCTGCAAAAAGTTTTAAGCCATTAACTCGAAAATTCAGAAAAGTCTTTAAATAAATAATTACCATATATTGTTATGCAATGCAAAATATGAGATACGTATTTTTTGTTTTCACAACAACAAAAAATTAACGAACTTAGGGTTACTTGTATATCTATATAAATTATGAAGAAAGTAACGAAAATATTCCTTAAAAAGTTGAATGTTGGGTTATCGTATAAAATCCCTTAAAGACACTTAAATTTTATTGTAAAATTACTAAAATGAAGTACATTTTACGAAAAAATAAGACGTGGGTTTTCTCAAAAAGTCCACCTTTGATTTTTTTCTTGATTTTTTTATCAGATGTATAGTGAAAGATGTCCTGTAAGTTTTATCCGCGCAACAATATTCCTTTACATGTTTTCTGTCTCAAAGAAAGTAAAACCATATATTAGAAATTTCTCCTTAAATTTTTTATCGAAAAGTTTCGCAAATTGTATGCTGTTATATGCTTCTTGAAATGATGATATGGAATGACAGTGAATTTATTTTTTAGCCGGGAATTTCACCAGTTTTTTCAATAAAAATCTATACACTTCAAATATCGCAAATTTGATATCACAAGATATAATGCAATTTAAAATAATTTCGATTTTAAGTGTTTTTTTATGTTAAGTTTAATTTTTAAATTTTGCAATTATGAAATCATTCAGTTGATAATGCGCAATTCTAAAGTCGTTTAATTAAAAAATCTTCTGTTTTAGGTCTTTAATTATAAGTGTACATTTTTAATTTAACTAATTTTAAAATGCAGCATTGAAGACTGAAATAATAATTAAAAATTAAAAGCGTTCGAAACTGGAAGTTTTTGATAAAAATCTTTTTAAGTTGATCAACTGTAATCAAAAGTAGCTGTGAATTCGATCTCTAGTGTTTTTACTTTGTTTGTATTGATATTTATATGGTGCTCATTTCACGAGCACTTTGCTTCCCGTTAGCTAATGTATTTGCTTTCTCATAGAGGAAGAATTAGTGATTTTTCAAGTAACAGACAAACTAAATTTTTCATTTTTATCAATTTAAGAAAGGTAAGAAAATTTATGACCAAAAAGTCTTTTATGTTAATGCATCAACTTTAAATTATGTTAAAGAAAAAATTTTCTCCATAAAAGACCGTTTTTTCAAATATTATGCATAACCATAGTTTCCTTACTCTCCAATAAAATGTATCAATATTATAGGTCAATCGATTCGTCTCGAATAAGCACGTCTTTTCTATTCTCGTATTGACTTAAAATTATGAGAAAATGTTTACTATAAAAATCGATTTTTAATATAATATAAATGACCATAATTTCCTTATTCTTTAATCAAATATATTAATATTATAGGTCAAGCGATTCGTCTCGAACCAAGGAATCTTTTATATTCCTGCATAAACTTTGAAATATATTAATGAAAAAAGTCTTACTATAAAAAACCGATTTTAAAAATATTACAAAGTTCACAAAAACATAATCCATCATACTGGCTATTTGTTGCAAATATTTGTTTTTAACAAATAACTTGACATGCTCCTGCCTGTTTACGTTTGGATTCTTTGGACCTTCAGATCAAGGCCACTGCAAGCCATGCCCGAAACCGTTCTTCATTCCAGGTTAAAGTGTATTAAATTTATATATCCTAGTTTGGATTTGTCTATTAAGTTAAGGGGAAATTAATATAATTCCGAGATTTGTGATCTGTTGAAAAAATTGAATTTATCTCTTGATTTGGCTAATTTAAAGCAGAATTTTAGAAAATTAATAACATATAATGTTTTTTATTTTATTTATTGGCATGGGTATGCTCGTCAGAGTATGCCTGACCATGATCTGGGTCATGATGACTGACGAAAGAAAAACGTGTACCGAAGGACACATGTGACATGGCTAAACCTTCACAGCATCAAATTGGCTTATCAATAAAAAAAATAGTAAATTTAGAATCGCTCATAGAAAAATATAATTCAATATTTTCAGGTGCACATTTTGTTTTTATTCAGTATTTAACGTATGTGATTATAGAAATATTAAGAGGTTAGGTGAGTGCAGTGCCAAGCACTAAAATTTTGGGACTACATACTGATTTGAATAATGTTTCAAGTTCTTGTTAAATTTTAATAATAATTCAACACTCCAGTGTATTCTGCATATAATTTTAAGTGTCGACATAAGTATCACTATTTTAAAATTCAAAATTTTATGTGTTTTATTTTCTAAAGCCTCAATTTTGTCTTAAGATGAAAATAATTGGTGTCAAAAATATCCTTACAATTTTTTTCTTTAAAACCGAAAGTCGAAATGCAAATCATTCTCAAAACAACCAGGTATGCAAATAATAGCATTGATCATAAAAAAATCCTTCACTGGAGTGCTTGAGATCTTGTAGAATATACACATTTTTGTATGGTATATTCTCGGTTGTGAGTTGTGGGTGAAAATAATGTTGACCCAGTGGGTGAATATCTTGGCAGCTTTGCGAAGTGAATACTGAATTTTTGTCTAGTTGTGCCTCGCATGGTGTACACAACGGTGATATTTGCATATGGCTCTCAGCTTATATGAAAAACACGCACGTGCATACCTATAGCCTGTAACACGTCTTATGGGTTACGTAAAGACATGTTACACACGATCTTCCGTTCAATCTTCAAAATATGCAGACGAGCGGTCAATAAACCACGGTTCGATTGATTCTTTTCCCATTAAAAAAATCCGATGTCATATGCAATTCTCTCATTGTTTCTTTCTTATATTGCTCAAACGTTTTTTTCCTTCAGTGATGAAGAAAATTGCTATTTCCAAATTTCTCATTAAATTGTGAAGTCAGGTAGAGCGTACTGTTAAATATTTTGTATATGGTTAGCGTACATTATTGAATAGGAATACCATAGATAGAATATTTATATAAGTTAAGTTATTATTAATAATAATCTACATGTCCGAAGAGATGCCTTTATTTTTTCCTGTTGTTTTTAAATCGGTTCGTTTTATTATTTAAAGCTTAGAAACACATAAGTGTAAAAGGAAATAATATGTTTAATTTATAATGTATGACGTTTTTTGGGATTAATTTTAAATCCTATAAATTGTAAAAAAAATGAAATTAATAATAATTTATTTCATTTTTTGTCCAATTATAATTGGAAACTAATATTTCTGAAATAAATATATTTGACGTTTTACTTATTATGTTTCTATAATTTTCTCATTCATTCAATAAGTTTTTCATTTTTTTCATGACTCA
This sequence comes from Andricus coriarius, assembly GCA_932066315.1. Taxonomy (NCBI): domain Eukaryota; kingdom Metazoa; phylum Arthropoda; class Insecta; order Hymenoptera; family Cynipidae; genus Andricus; species Andricus coriarius. The sequence goes on along the minus strand of CAKNWT010090594.1, from coordinate 12,663 downwards.
AAGTTTACTTGGAATAAAGAAGAAGCCTTTGCCCTATTTTACTTCTGATATAAGCTACATACAGTAATTATAATGAAATTGCTAAAATCTATATCAAATACATGTTTTATAGTCAGAATTATTTCAAAGATTATAAAAGTTCTATGATTTTCCTGTTTTCTAGTTTTTGGAAACTGTAAGGTTTAATATTTTAAATATGGTTGATTAGCTTTCAGATTAAAACTGTCAACATTAAATTATTCCAAACTGGAATCGTTTATAATTCAACAATCTTGAATTGAAATTAATGGTTAGTTAGCATAATTTATATTGAAAACAATTTATATAATAATCATATAAAACTGAAAATTAATCAATTTCGCAACTTGAAAAATAGACCATTTTCAAATTTATAGCGCTTAAAATTAAAATTTTTTGAATTTTAAATACAAAGTTTAATTTAAATTTTAAAAAAGTACGATATCAAATTTATTTATAGTCTGTAGAATTGAAAATTTACAGCTCTCAGCACTTAAAACAAAAAATTTTCATTTCCTTTTTTGGAAATTAAGAGTTATATATTTTGAGCAATGAAAATTTGGCAGATTCCCTAATTTTTTGAAAAATCTCTGAATTTCTTGAATTCTTTAAAAGCCTTGAATATTCTGAATTTCCTGATTTCTTGGAATATTCTGAATTTCCTAGATTCCTGAAATATTGCCAAATCTTGAAATTTCTTGCATTTTTTAGTGCTCTAAGATCCCTGAAATTCTCTAAATTCCCTGCAATTCATAATTTTCTGAATTTCTTGAATTCTCGGGAATTCTTGATTTATATGAATTCCTGGAATATTCTGAAATCCCCATATGAAAAACTGTATTTTTTTGTAAAAATTAATTTGATAATCTCATATATAAACAAAGGTTTTACACGTATAAAATTATCTGCTTTTGCATCACCATCATTGTAAATATTTTAATAAACATTTTTATTCTCATTTTTAAGAAAAAAAAATTTTGTCTTCCTTGTTTCACATTTTTTAATATTAAGTAACTTTTTAAAATTTACTCATCGTGTTTTGTAATTGGCACACTGTATGTCAAATTCCTATATAAAAATGTGATACAAGTAAGATAAAATTATTATTTTCCTCAAAAATATGTTGAAAAATTTTCATTAATTGATGTACAGTGATAACTATTTTATCGTGCATGATTTAAACTCTGAACGCATTTTGACTGGAATTTAGTAGATTTTAGTATTTCACATTGTAACGTGTGCAAGGATAATCGTAAAGGCGGCTTTTAAGTTGAAATATTGACCAAACAGGAAAAATGCGTTCAGAGTTTAAAAGAGGAGTAATAGAACAGAACATCATAAATACAGCTTTTCAACAACAAAAAATTATGCATGATTGTAGCATAATCCATAATATCATTAAAATTGCGCTTTAAAAGTGTTTTAATTTTCGAAATATATAAGTTAAAATCCGTATATGTTGCAATAATTTGCAAAATATGTTTAACCTTAAAAGTAACCATCAGAATTTTAATCGCAAGTCAATAATTTGAGAATAACTCATTTTATTAAACTTTTTTTTTATTGAAAAACATTCTGTGGAACTTGTTACCTTATGTTTTTATTATAAGTCGTTTAATTAAAAATATTTCGTAGACATAGCATATTATAGTTCTGAGAAAAAAATAATTTTTTGAATCTCATATTACACCATTTCCAAAACCAATTTTCCACATCAGCTATAAAACACATTAATAACAATATTACAATTGTGTTAATATGTTCTCGATCACGCATTATTTTTGGCCGATAAACTTATTTTGATATTTAACAACATTTAAATAGAGTATAATACCTTAAACTTTGAACTTCATTTTCTCGGTTTGACAGTTGAGGTACATGGCATACTATAACTTTAGGCCGACAACATAGCATTTGTATAATTATTGAGAAATCACCTCGAATGGATTTATCATGTTTTGTTCGCTCACTCCTCAAATGATACAAAATAAAATGGAAAATTTAGCTATTCACTTTTTTCGTTCGCATTTTCAAGACATTGAGCAAATAAAAACAAAGAAAGATCAAAATGAAAACGGCGAAACTCAAATAGGGGACCTAAAAAGGTACAACTTAGGCTAGTGTACTTATTCATATTCGAAAATCCTTTGTTTTGCCTTATAAAATGAATCACCCTAATGTACAATGAAATAATAAAAACGGTCCTACTTCCGTAATGTACCAGAGCACCACCGCACCATTCGAGCGGAGTTGTATTTAGCGTATTTACACGGAGAGTCCACTCTTTTAGTTGTTAGCATCGTCTTTTGAACGAACAGCAACAGCGCGATGAATGGACCGGAACAGGTTCTGAATCTTATGCAATAATAAATGACTCTGACCCTCCGCGCGGAACTTGGACTTCACCTGCACACCTGGCAGGAGAAGTGGATGTACTTGGCAGCAAGAGTCTGCCCGCAAACATATATGTACAATGCTATGTATATGTGTGTATAAATTCCACATGGATATGTGCTATATATATATACATTTACAGATGTGTCTCTCACATAACATATCTCACATGCATAAGCCAAGTACTGAATGAATCACGAGCCAACGAATTAAACGAGACCGGTGCATTAATCTCGATGATGATTAATTATCGCCAGTGTTGGAACAACGACGAAGTGCTCGAAAGACTTGACTAAGTGCCAAGCTTGCAATTTCTTTTCGACAGCAAAGCAGAACGGGTGTATTAAATTCCCATCTATTCTAACCCGCGAAATGAACATTTGGCTCATTTGCATGAAAATATTTCTTTTTAGAAGTGTAAATCATCCGGAAGATATTTTTTCTCTGTTTTGAAAATTATCTGAAGACTGAATTCATTTGCCAAAAATATGACTTTGATAACTTATTTTTTATTGAATACACACATCGTTTAGTTAAAGGTGGGAAGTATTCAAAACGCGTTAAACATGTCAAGATTTTGGAAGTTCAGACCTTTCTCAGACAACCAAAAATGGCTTAAAATCTCTAACTTTTCATTAGATTTTTATGTACAATAGCCTGAAAAAGTAAACGTTGCATTAATTTAATTTCATGTTTACCATTTTCCTGTTTGAAGAGGTTATTCATGTTTATGCTTTCATAACAAAAAATGATGAAATTTCCATCCATTTTTGATTATTTTAGACGCATTTAGACAAAATAACACTATTATACCTTTTTTCCTAAGGTACATGCTGACAAATTATACTTAGTTTAGCTGCGGATCTTTGTGGATGTGTTTAGGAACCATCCATAAATTATGTAACGCAATTTTCCGTCAATGTTGTCCTTCTCGGATATGTAATATTTTTTGGCTTTTCTGTCCTTTTTCGTCTTTTTGCAACACTAGACTAGATACCCCGTCCCCCCAAAATATGTTACGTAAATTATGGATTGCCCTTTATTGCGGAGTGTAACAATATTGAGTGTAATCTTCAATTATGAAAGAAATGAGCTTACAAATTTATTGTATTTTGGTTGCTAAGTGCATACGTTTATACTAACCTATTAGTTTTTCAACTGATTTAGAGTAGCTTAATTGATCTTTTTTTAGATATATTTTTTCTTCTCTTTTCTAATTAAGATTACTCGTTATATTAATTTGATTTATAAAGGATAACATTCATGATATCAAATGAAAAGTTGTGTATGAGGTTGTGGGAGAAAGAAGATGCCAATAAATTAAAAGTGGATGTGATAATGGATACAATTTGTGAGAAATATTGCTCTGCAAATAAAATCCCTTCTAGTTGTGCATACAAATGAGTAATTTCGATACACTCAGAAAAAGGTTTGTTTAAATCAAAGAACAAAATTTCTTTGAATTCATATCATTGAATGAAACAAATTTTTTGCTTCAATTGAAAAAAGTTTTATTTCATTTTAAGAAATAGAAAATATTTGCCTTATTGATTTAAACAAATAATTTGTAACCTAAATTCTAAATTGATTCATCCTTTGATTGACTTGATGGCATTGTTCTTTTTTCTGTGTTGTGTGATTCTAACGGTTCTGATTTACTAGAAAACTTAAAATTAATTGTAAATGGATGCAATATCTCTAGTGTTGGAACTGCTTGAATATTGGGGCTTTGCATTTTGGATATAATTAAAGATTTTGCAGGTGAGTAAGTCTTTTTCATTTTTAACCTCATTTCTTCATAAAGATGATTTATGAAATTGATAATGTTTTTTATCAATTGTAATTATCGCTGTATACTTAAAAGAGGAACACTCATATATATGTTCAATTCAAAAGTCTAACTCTGGTTCACTTCTCATTATTCTAATTCATGATTTTTTAATTCAGAAATGAGAAGCACAATAAATTAGTCATTAAACTGAAGTAAACATTCGGATTGAATAAGTGTTCCTGCTTTTACATATATGACGATAATTATGATTTAAAAAAACATATGATCGAGCTTATACATTATTTTCGTAAAGAAGCTCAATTTTAAGGATGAGTGTGAAATTAAAAAGATTTACTTCACTTGAACAAATTCTATAGTCAATTTAAAAAATATATATTCAATTTAAACAAAAACTTTACTCAATTTAAACAACAGATTTATTCAAGCTAACCAAAAATTTGTTTGAACCAAATAAATAAGGATAAACAAAAATTTTCATTGAATCAAACAAACAGCTGTTTGACCCTATATCAAAGAAATAATTTGTTTGATCCAAACAAAAATTGTTTGATTCAAACAAACATTTTTCTCAGTGTAGCATAACAGGGTGCATAATGAAAATGTCCCATAATTTAACAAATTTTTAAGTTTGGGGCCCCCTAGTGCCCCAAAAATGTCAATTGACTTTGAATATTTGGCGATGAACTGCCGTCATTTTGTTAATTTTTAACCTTTTAGAAGTTTCTAACAGTTTTCAAAAGAGGACAAGAAAATCTATCACAATGGGAAAGAAAAAGATTATAAGTGCCTAAATTATGATCAAAATTATCACACTTTTAATAAAAATTCGGACCATTATTTGATAATTAGCGTTTTATTTTTGTTTAAATTCAAATACTTATATAACTTTGTGAAGAAGTTTTTTTTCGTTAAAATGGTATAATACGTGTCGAATTATTCCATCCGAAAAATATATTTAAGTCACAAATGATTCTGTGACTTGAGCGTGGACTGCCTGCCGGATTTGAAATGAATTCGGTCTAAAGATATAATCTTCTTATGATATTGAAAATATTTTTTTTATTTTGGGACACAATTTTATACTGAAAAAATAAAGAGTAATTCCTACCTCGATTTCAGATAATTGATATTGTATTCAAGCAGTTAAACTCCATCCAGAAGATTCGATAGTGTTGATAATGTCAACTTATTGTATGTTTGAAATAATTGCCAAAACTCGCAGAAAAAATGTGGAGTAGATTGTTCAAATTTGTATGTGAAAGTGATATATGTAAGCATTGTTCATACAATTGTTTATACAAATCATATAGCTTAATTTTGATCAATTTAGTTGGTTCATTAACACAATTAAGTTATTTTCAACAATAATTAAACAAGAAATAATTATTTCTACGATGAAATGGCTAATTGTGACATTTTTAAATAACATTTTTTATTAAAAGCACATATTATTTGTGTTTGATAGTGCTTCAATTTTAGAAATGTCTTCGAAGACAATTGCAATCAATTCTAGTCAGAAAAAGGAATCCAACCATTAATCTTAGCAATTAGATTCGAAGTAAATTCTTCCATGGAATAATAACACAGTTCTAAAATTGTTAAAAACATTGTTTATAATAATTAAGTTAAATTTCAATAATAATACTGTTGCAATAATTCTGTCCCATAGTGAATTTATTTAAGCGTTTTTTCTTAAAATGAAAATTCCTATTACTGAAATGGTCAGTTTCGTCACCTTATTTCTTGATATTTAAATATGTATTATTACACGGAAAAATAATGGTAAAAATCTTAATTCACAATTCTTTAAAAAAATGTACGATGATCATTGAAAAAATACATTAGAGTCGGTTGAAAAATACTAACACAGTATGTTTTTTTAATCTTAAGAGAAGTTTTAAAATAGAAAGTGTATAGTGTATAGGACTTTTCGAATTAAAACTTTAAATTTTTTTAATCTTAAACGATTGAGCAGTTTTTTTTTAATTAAAAAAATTCCTCATTTTAGTCAATTAGTATTTTTCAAATCTACTTTGTGAACTTTTTATTTAACATTACTAAAAAGACGGAAAGTGTTCACAAGAAAATGCTTAGAAATGAAAAGAAAGTATTTCGTTTAGAATAGTTGTCTAATTTGTATTTTAACAAAGAAAATTAATACTTGCTGAGAATGAAATGAAATTCTAAAACTAACTTGAAAGTGAAAATCGTTAAATAAAAATACTTAAATTGTGTAGGATAATTTTCTAACTAACTTTTAATTTAAATAAAAATCGCAGAGCTCATTCCTATATTATTATTAATAAATTAATCTTTTAAAAATGAAATCATATTGAAAAAAACCATTGAAAATATAGACTTAAACTACCTCATGTGCATTTTTTTAATCTTCATAGAGCACTTGAGTACTCTGAAATATAAACTAGGTACCAGCATGTCAATTTATGCCGATAAGATGGATCGTTGGTTGCGGGCAGTACATGCAAAAACGATTTCGAAAGCCATAAAGTGTCTTTCTTATTAAGAGCTCGCTCTGGTACTTAAAGCAAATTATTGATCGTGTCTGAAAAGGAATATTTTTTACCCGAAAATAGCCTAAAGTCAGTTTTCAAAATCTCAGAGTAAGTTAAAATATGAAGGTTGCGAAATGAAGAGATAAGTAAAATATATTCGAAACCTAAGGGAAAAATGAGATTTTACAGAAGATAGTGAATATTTTCAAAAAGTACTTTCTCACTTTTTTCTGCCTAAAGAAAGACTTCTGGAAGTTCACGTTTCTCTCGGGAAGGTTTTTAAATCAACGAACTTGGTCTCACCTCAATTGAAACTAACGTTATCGCGGAAAACTTTCCTTCTGCTCAAACTTCCTAACTTTTTCGTATGTTTGCCAGAACAGGAATATATCATCCGATCAAAAACTTTCTGGGAAGAATGAAACTGTGATTATGGGAAGCTTCATTGCCAGAATGTACTAAAGATTTTAAGCACCTTATTCAATTGTAATGAATTATTTCTGATTTTTTTGTGAAAGCGTAAAGAATAAATTCGAAAAGAAAATACAATATTAAACGAATAATGAATCGCTTCGATTATGAAGGTTCTTCAATATTTATTATAAGTCAATTATTGATAATCTAATATTTATATTTCATCCCTTGTGTGGTAAGGAATACAATCGATCACAATTCAATATTAATTTCAAAGAATTAAAAAATCTCCAACTCTTAATTAAATAAATGGTAATTAAGAGATCTGGCGTTGACAGATTAAATCTGTTTGGATCAAGCTGAAATTATGCGAGAGAAAATCTACCCAATCGGGTGTGTCCAGTTGAGAATTGCTTGGAGGCGAAATAAAAGAAGAAGAAAACAGGCCCACCTGTTCTGCATACTAATAGAACTGATGTGAAAAAAAAGGACCAAGGATTTAATTCTGGCGACATATCGTCTGCGACGATCAGGAATTGGCTTGTTATTGTCATTTTATACTACTTATTGAATATACCCACCGATATAGATTCCCATTGGCGTAGCTAAGAATAATATTTTAGATTTACAAAGTATACAAATCGGTAATTCCTTATTTTGATAATTTTAGACATCCTGTCAGTTTTTCGAAACTTAAAAAAATTATGCTGATAGATAATTTGTTGTAACGTTGAAAATTGGTATGTTTCGAGTATCCCCATCGAATTTTTTTTGTTTCTTATAGTTATTCAACATTTTTGTCGAAAAGTGCAATATCTAAAGAAAAAACAAAATTATAAAAATTTAAGAATTATTTCTTAAGTCGGCTAGAGGTTATCTTACTGCACAAGATTTATTAAATGTTTTTGTTTTTTGTTACAAAACTATTTATTTAAATAAATATTTTCTCTGAAACGATCAAGCAAATTCGTCTTTTATTTAGGTCTTCTGACGTGGTATCTAAACATTTAAGAAACTACCCAAAAAAATGTCAACATACTTGTTTTCCGAAACTTTATACTTATACTCTAAAATTGCAACGTATCACAATTGCAAAAAAAATAACTCTTTGAATTAGCCTTTTCTTTTGAAAAGTGAAATCATAAATGTATTTTGATTGAAATCTGAAAAAAAATTCATAGCTTCTTTGAAATTGTATAATTTTTGACATTTTTGATCAAAGATAATACATTTTAAAATGTTATTATCGAGAAATATCATTCTGAAAGATTGAATTGCATTTTTATATTTTATCTCATATAAGGCAACAACAATATAAACACCTCTTTATTTAGAAACTGATTGCTCACAAAATTTATCTACTTCTTTCTTTCATCGCATCCTCCGACGTTTGAATAAAATTTCAGAGCTATTGTTTTTCGAATAATTGCTGCTATAATAAAATTATACGAAGCAATAAAACATTGCGTATATAATTGCAAGTAGCATAAACCAATTTTTCATATCCTCAGTGAAATTTTTTTTCTCCGGAGCCCTAATCGTGAGAACGTCGGCCTTGCTTTTAGTAATGAATATCAAGGCCGAGGGCCTCAGTATTCTCATTTCTTTGGCGGTTTACACGATATCTTCGTCGGTCCTGTCAGTTTTAGTGACAGTGAGAAATGAGAAGGTTATGGGAAAGAACGAAGGGCCTTGCGAGGGCGAATTCACTCGCACATTACTCCGTACACTTCAAGCACAATAATGCGTAATTCTGCGTACTTGTCGCGCAACTATGCGTAATAACGCGTCACAATGTGGAGTTGTCGCGTCACATTGCGTAATAGCCCGTAATAATGTGCTTTAGCTGCGTAATGAAGCATAAAAACGCGTAATAGTGTGTAATTGTCGAGTAGTAGTGGTAAATAACGCGTAACAATGCGCAATAACGCGTAATAATTCGTAAAAATAAATTGTTGCGCAATAATATATAGAAACACCTTAAAAGCGCAATTTTCATGTAAAAAAGTGTGATAATGTGCTATTGTCCCGTAATGATGCGTAATAATATGCAAATTGTGCGTCATAATGTGTCAGAACGCGCAATTTTTGCATAATAGTACATTATACCGCGTTATTATGCGCAATTGTTGCCTAATACCGTCCAATAATGCGTAATAGACAAATAATAATTCGCAATTGTCGCGTAATAACGCTTATTGATGCGTAAAAGCGCCTAATAATGTTGAATAACGCGTAATAATATGCAACTGTTGCGAAAGAATGTGTAATAACACGTAATAATGTGTGATTGTCGTGTCATAGTGAGTAAAAAAGCATGATAATGCGGAGTTGTAGCCTAATAATACGCAATTGACGAGTATTATTGCTTAATAACGCAATATATTCCATCATTGTTGCGTGATAATGTGCAAATTTGATTAATAATGCGTTATGATGTGTAATTGTCACGCAATAATTTGAAATAAAGCGTAATGATGCATAGTTGATGCGCAATAATGCGCGATGACAACTAATAATGCCCATTGTTGCGAAATATTGAGTCATATTGCGTATTAACCCGTAATGATGCGCAATTGTCGCGCAATAATGCGCAATTAACACGTCATTGTGCGTAATAGACTCTTAATAGCGAGTAGGTTCCTGGTATCATAAATAACTATTTTAGTTAGGAAAGAAACAAATTTTCCACCTGATTATAATTTGAGGGGAAAAATACTTTTTAATACAAAATCAAAATTTCGAATAACTATTTATATTTTAAGTTTATTTTTTTGAAGGTTCAATGAATATAATTCTTTCTAGAATTCTGGAAAAGTTACCTTAGAACCTTCCAGATTCTATTCTGATAATTTTGGAAATCTTTTGAAATGATTTAAAATATTTAAAAATAATCTCTAAAAATTAATTTTTTAACATAAAATATAATTCAAAATTTTTACAGGTATTTTATGAGAATTCCGTTATTATTTTAAAACCGTTCAAAAACCTTTAAAAAGTTCAAAATATCATTTCGACATCTTCAAATATTTACATATTGACTAAAATTTAAAAAAATTTTTAAATTTCTTGATTATTTTTGGAATTTTTTCAATACTCTTAAACATCTTTTAAAATGATTCGAATTTTTCCTAGAATTTTTGAAAATATTTCAAAATCAATAAAATAGGCTTAAAATCTTCCACGTTCTTTTCTGATATTTTTGGCATTCTTTTGAAACGTTTTTAAATCATCCTTTAAAATTATTTTTCAGCATTAAAAATCATTTACAATTTTTTCCAGGAATCTTAAGAATATTTTTTTATCATCTTGAAATCTGTCAAAATTCTTAAAAAACTTACAAGTTTTTTGTTCGAAATCTTTCAAAACCTATATATTGAATTTTGTATTTAAAAATTATTTTTGGGTTAGAAAAATTTAAAAAAAATTGTTTAATCGTGCAAAATTAAAAAATTTGACACTAAAAATCTTCTAGAATAATTTTTGAAATCTTAGGAAATTATTTGAATTTGAAAAAAATCGTTTTCAATTTTTCCTTGAAATTTATTCAAAAAAATAAAAAATCATTAAAAATGTTCTCAGGATTTTAAAGATAATTTTGTTATTCTCCTGACACCTTTAAAGATGCTTAAATAGTATATTATGCTACATGGGAGGAACGCGCCTCCTCCCGAGAAGCATACGATACTTTTTTCCCGACTTAACTGCAATAGCCGCGTATATCTAGCCCGATTTGCTGGGATAACCTCACTTATTCCTAACTAATCGGCGCAGGCTCAGATCCGCTTTATTACACCCTAGGGAGTAATAAAGCTTCATTACTCCCCGAAGGGAGTAATGAAGCGGGACTGAGCATGCGTGACCGATTGGTCAGGAATGGGTGGGGTTATACCCGAAAATCGGGCTGGATATACGGCTATTGTAGTGAAGTCGGGAAAAAAAAGATTTTTTTTCTCGAAATTTTGAATAAATTATGTAAATTATTATAAATAATGTAAAAACGTCGTTATATGTTAGTCATTAGAAAAAACAATCGACCTATTGTTGAACCTTTTATGACCCAGTACAGATTTACGAAGTTAAAAAAAAAAGTTTATTCTGTTTATATGAAAAAAACTTTGCCTTATATTGGAAATAATACAGTACTGTATGATTGTTCGCGTCTTCGAGACACGTTGCATTATCTATTGACGTACCTTCTATGACCTCTTATGATCCAGCAATACCAATTTATAAATTAAAAAAATATATTGTTAATCTTCATGATATAAGGAGAACTTTTTAAATATTGGGAATACATTACTAATGCGTGTTCGTGTATTTGAGACGCATCGATTGCCCAATTGAAGAACCTTTCATGAGCTGCCATAACCTACCAATATCGTTTTCTTATTTTGTAACAACATTATTTACCTTGTTTATAAAAGGATAATAATGTATATAATATATAAGAAAGAAGAATATAGCACTATTATAGGTTAAAAAGTTATTCATTGTAACATAACACATCGATTGACATTTCGATGGGCTCCCGGATTTTCTGAAAATAAGATTTTCGGTAAGACTTAAACATAAGCTTGAAAAACATTGAAAGTATCCATTTTTATCTTTTGTTAGAGAAAAATCTCCCTCTATGAGGAATCAAATTCATTTGATACCTATGAGAAAGCAGAATCCTAATGAATTACGCAGAAATAAATACACCCATAGTAAATACATCCATATTACTTGGAAGTAGTATTTTAATTTTTTTTACACTTTTTTAAAATTGTAGAGCAACTTTTGCTTACATTTTTTTCCAATAATATAAACTGTTGTCAGTAAAGTATGTAATATTTCATGAAGGTTCCAGAGTTAAAACAAAATTTTAGGGATAAATTTGTCTTTTTAATCTCAATTTTATCTTAAGATCGCAACTTTAAGGATGTTACACACCTTCAATATTTTATTTCATAATGAAAAAAATCTGAGTGTCATATGGCACTCTTATAAGGAATTTCTTACATTGTATAGGATGGAATAGTGGAAAATATAAATAAATGTATATATATTTTGGAAAATTAAAAAAAGGAATTTATGAGGTACCCTAGTGAAGGTATCAAAGGGCTTGCGGTACAATTATATTACATACGTACTTTATATAGGGATCGATTTTAAGACACAGGTGTGTAAGTTAATTCGAGGTGGAGCCCAATGGATTTAATCGGAGATTAAAAGGAAGGTACAAGTTCAATCCAGACACTGCAGACATTGCAGACCTCGGTACCAAGTGCTTCTGACCCCGTCCAAGGTTATTCTTCCGATTCATGCAAGTGACTATGGTAGCGCTATAGGCCATTAGGAAGTCATTCATGCAAGCTTGATATTTAGTTTGATTATGGATGGTTAATAAGTGGATCTTTTAAGGATGTTCACTGGCCATCTCACCCCAAATTTTTAAAACAGTTTATCAAATCAATTGTTTATTTAACAATTGAAGCATCGACTCAAAGAAGACTATATGAACAGAGATTCAGACTCACTGAAATCTAT
>CAKNWT010090573.1:0-10002 GCA_932066315.1 Andricus coriarius | reverse complement strand
GCATCGGTACCGTTGAAAAATTTGACATTAATTTAGCATATAAATAATAATTCTTTTTAAATATAGCTCCTTTTTTTTTAATTCTACCAGAGATCGATTTTTTTACATACAACCTTAAGGCATAGAAATATTTACTTGACGCTGTGAAATATTAGTTGAGCGAAAAAGATTTGTTATTGACTGTAATAAATAAGTATTTGATAGGATAGGTGAGTTCCTTAACGTAAAGAAGTATGGTGTAAGTTCAAGAAGATAATTATTACATACAATAAAAGGTAACCCGATTGAGTAAAAGTTTTTTAAAAATCAAATATATGATTCAAATAAGCGTATTTTTTGGTAAAATAAACATTTCTTTGCAGCAAAGAAATGTTTTTCAATGGAAATAAATTTTTTATTTGTTTACAAGATGCGGCATATTGTTTAAAAAAACGCGTAACAGAGTTGATAAAATATAAAATAATTCAAAGAACAATTTACTCAAATAGAAAAAGTTCTTCTATCGTTAAAAAAATTTGAATAAGTACAAAAATTAAGCACGCCCATTTATTGAAAAAATATTTAATGCAATTATAATGATTATAATTTATAATAATACATTTATTTTCATTTTCGCGGAGTAGAAAAAAGAATCTCAAGCAAGACCAACTGACTCATGCTTAGGAATACTGATAAACACCAATCACCACATTTTTTCAAATATATTTCTATGCTGAAAATTTATGGCTAACTTAAAGACTGGAGAATCCATTTCTATTGTGAGACCATAAACTCTGCGCACCTGGCGGCATAGTTCTGAACTACTCGGTACAAATAAAGAATTTTACAAAAATATTTTTTCGAACGAATGGTGCATAAAATTATTTCAAAAATATATTCCTTCACTTGAAGGAAATATTTATTGGACATAAACCGCTTTACTCTATTTATTAAAAGAAACATATCTTCCAAGTGAATGAATTATTACTTAGGTAAGTGAACAAATTACTTTATTGGACTAATGACATGTTCTATTAAAACAACAGTATCAATTCCCTTATATGAGAGAAATATCACTTTCACTTAATTAATATTGCTTTCATTTATCTCAATATTTCTTTGATTCAAAGAAACCAAAATATTTGTTTCACGCATTGATAAATTACTTATTTCAAATAGAATGTTTTTTAATTCAAAGGCTCAAAATCATTGAACTAAAGAAATATTTCTTTGGATGCGAAAGCGAGATACAAGGAAACTAGGTTCTTACTTTTAAATATACCAATTCCTTGAGTTAATTATCTCATATTCTGAGACCAAGAAATATTTCTTTATTTTAAAGAAATGGCGCCTAAAGAAATGATTTTTTTAAATCAATGCATGAGTTTGTTGCTTTTAAGCAATATTCAGTACAATTAAGTAAACGGTTTTTTAAATCAAATAAATGGAATCAAAAAAATGCATTTCTTTGGATCCAACAAATTTTTTTTCTCAGTGTAGAATTAAATTATTCATAACAAATAAATATTTATTCCAACCAAGTAATTTTTTAAAAATCAAATATTTAATAATTTGGAGTAATTTCTTTCAATTTAATACTTCTTTAGATTGAAGAAATATGTTGTTAAATTCCATATCCATGTTTTCGATTTGAAGAAATATTTCTTTGGCATTTATGGTGAGGGTTAAATACGGGTTTCCACCTTATAATTTCCATTTCGCGACAGCCTCGTGGTCATCGCTGAGGACTTTACACTCTCGACGGACCTAAGTTCGATTCCGGCTAGAAGTGGATTTTTCATCGAATTTTTTTGTTTCAGGTTCATCAAGATTTTAAATTATGTGGATTGTTTAAATTAAATATGTATAATAATAACAACGTAAATTATAATTAAGGCTGAAAGAATTAATTTGTTCATTCAGGAAAATATGTACTACAGTTGAAGTACGGAACTACTTTATTGCACTCGCACATGGTTTAGACCAAAGAAATATTTTTTGAATAAGTGGGATATTTTTTTGCTTCAAATATTTAAAAATTTGATGTAGAGAAATAGTTTTTTGAGCCTATACAATATTTGCTTGACTTTAAAATATATTTCTTTCCATCAATTCACATTTCCTTATTTCAAAGAAATATTCATTCCCATCCATGGCACATTCATTTGGAACAATGAGTCATTTACTTGGTTTAAAATGTATATTTTTGTCTTCAATTAATATTTCTTTGATTCAAAGAAATATTTCCCTCCAACCAAAAGGTCGTATTTTTTAATCAAACAATGTATATACATACAACAATAATACCGTTCTTACACTCTAATACTGTTTAACAGAATCTGCTAAATATTTCTTTGAAATAGTAGATCGTTAATTCGAACCTAAACCATTTCTATTCTTTGAGACGAGAAATCAAATCTTTCAATTAAAAAAACATTTATTTTATCCGATCATCATTACTTTCAATTGAGAAAATATTTCTTAGAATTCAAGTTATATTCGATCATATCGAATGAATGATTTTTAAATCCAAATTTCTAATTTCATTCAGTTAAAGACATCGTCCATTCGCTCAAATGATATTTCACAGGCTGAAGAAATTATTTATTTATTTCAATAATTTCTTATTTTTCATACAATTAAACAATTTCTTTGGATTGAAGAAATGCATGATTGGACGTATTCAGTACGACCATTTCTTTGAATCAAAGAACTTTTTTTTCAGTGTACATAGAACGTTCCATCCAAAACGTTAAAAGCCAAAAAACTAACAAAATAACTCTTAAATGACATGGCCTTACTCTAAAATGCGTGACAGTCCCTTTCGTATGCTTTAAATATGATTTTTACCGGTACCGATAGTGTTTACACTTCGCAAAAAAACTTAATTTTTTAAAGTTTTAACATTGCAAATTATATTTTCAGGTATTTTCATGTTCACGTTCTTAATCAACGCATCGAAATACATCAGATGGAAATAATTCGATCGGTGTGGCACACAGTAAATAAACAGAATTCTGTAAAAATACATATTTTTCTTCTCAACCTGCGTCCGCCGTAAGGAAATACATGCAGGACGTAAATTTCCTGTCGTCGACCGTGAAATTACGTACGCATCGTAAATCTACACGGAGAAGAATGGATGGTCAAAAGTTAGAAGGTCAACATTTAGAGAGCCAGTGCGTTCTTTTAGATGGCCTAAAGAGCCATCCAGAATTTTTTTGACATGGTCAGAGCGGCTCTTATTTTATGACCAATCTGGCTGTTATAAGAATGCCAGACTCACTATCAGGGAAAAGCAAGGTATCCTTTCTGGATGGTCAATACGAGCATTTTGTTTTGACTCATCTCGACCGTCCACGGAAGAGCAGATGACCCATCGCGGAGGGCCCCCCCTGATTAGTTACTGTTGGCGAGTTTATTCAAAATGATCGAATGTGTAAGTCAAACGTTTACAGGAAATAATAAATGTAAAATGCATAAGAATATTAGGAATAATTGTACATTCATATTTAGGATAAAAAGATATTCCTGTCTTTAAAATTAAAATCGATCATTTAGTTTTAAGGAGAAAATCTAATAAATAGTTGAATTTCACTTTATAAGTCTTCCTTTTGAGCAAAGGATTATTTTTAATAACTTTACTCTTATTATTTGCTAAACACAAGGGCGTATCGAAACAAAAGTTGTTTTGCGCGAAGTTCTAATAGCACTTAAAACTTTCTTTTGGGAGTCAAAAAAACTCCCCTAAAAATTCATAAAAAAAAATCCTTCTGTATCCGCATCGTAGACATAGCTAAAACTCACAAAAAACAAAGCACTTCTTCAAATTTGAACTGCAACAAATTTTTTTTTGAGATTCAAATTATTAATAAAAGTAGTTCTAAGCAAGTTTATTTATACCTGTATAGCGATAATTCCATTAAAATATTTTTTACCCTCCCTAATTGACTTTGAAGTTTAAAAAAATCGAAAAAAGTCTACTTTTTCGCTATTTTCTTAGAGTTACGGTAAATTTCTGGACTATTTGACCATACAATGTGTGATATACGTCAATGAGAATGTATTTTCAATATATTGCAACAATAATATATGAGGAGTGTTGACATTGAAATAATTTTTATTGACTTTGAATTACAAGAAAATATTTAAAAGTGATATATTGCTCTTTATTTGACAATAAAATTAATTTTCGGTACATAAATTATCAGAAAAAATAGTTCAAAGCAAGTAGATTTGTACCAACATAGCAAAAAATGTTTCAAATATTTTGTGCCCTACCTAAGTGACCTTGAAATTTCAAAATATCGAAAAAATCGACTTTTTCGCTATTTTCTTAGAGTAAAGGCAATTTTTTCGACTATTTGACCATGAAATGTCTGATATACGTTAAGAAGAATATATTTTCAATATCTTAAACCAATAATATATGCAGAGTGTCGATATTAAAATCATTTTTCATCATTTCATTTTTCATCGACGTATATCTCACATTATATGGTCAAATAGTCCAGAAATTTACCGTAACTCTAAGAAAACAGCGAAAAATCGACTTTTTTCGATTTTTTGAAACTTCAAAATCAATTAGGGAGGGTAAAAAATATTTTAGTGGAATTCTTGCTATACAGGTATAAATTGACTTGCTTTAAACTATTTTTATTGATAATTTAAATCTCAAAAAAAAAATTGCTGTACAAATGACAGGAGACAGAAGGATTTTTTTAAATAAAATTTTAGGGGAGTGTTTTTGACTCCAAAAAGAAAGTTTTCATTGCTATTAGAACTTCGCGCAAACAACTTTTTCTTTTTCGATACGCCCTACTGTACACAATTGCTTTTCACATTTAACCATTTCAAATAATCGCGCCAACCTTAACCAATCCGATTGTCGTATGGTTTAGTTTAGTCTCTAGAGCATTTTCGGAGGGAGTGAATGTCATTGAGAAGTTCAGCGTCACATTTGCTGTTTATTAAACTTATGTTTTTTATCATTTTAAACTGCTATTCGATATTTCGAACATTCGTGGAGAGTGAAGTGCATAAGAATTTTCAACGTCAAATTTGATGCCTCCAAGGGATTTCAGATAAAGGCGTAACTGGGCGTTTAGCTATCAATTTGTTGCCATCGTGTCGTTTCAAACTGAAAACGTGCAAACAATTTCAGCTTTCATTGATGATGCAGAAAGTAACGAGATGTGGGATATTGGTTTCTGAATGCACTTCAATGTTTGAAATCTTGCAATCCAGTGTGACATCGTGCCGTGTCCTTAGCCTCTCGAGCTCCAAAAAATATATTGTCAATGTGCACTGTTTTTGCATATCAAATTATGTCTCATACACCTCTCTCTACACAAAGAATAAAATATTCGTTCAGAATTCATGTATTTCATATAAATTTTCAGGTTTTATAGGTTCCACTTAATTTTATAATTTCCAGCCTCTTATAAGAGAGAGACTGGAATAAGTAGGAAAAGGACAACAAATATAGAAAATGTAGGATAATCAAATCGACCCCCTAAGGTTGCCAGGTTGCCTGTCCGAGGAGATCAAGTCGACTATCTGATATGACCAAATCGACCCTTTATAATAATCAATTCCGTGCTCTGTGATGCTCGGTTCGACTTTTTATGACGCTTGAGTCGACCGTTCGAGATGCCCATGTCGAAACTCTGAGATGATCGATTTGAACCTCTTGTTTCAACCTTCTAGAGATAGTCGCTTTAGACATCTTCAAGGGCTGTCCTATAGTTGACCCTGCAATATGGCCTGTCTGCGCATCTAGATGGCCCAACTGACCTTCCATTTTTCTCCGTGTACGGGTCGAAAATCTCCGAAATCTCGTTGAATTTTGTCTTCAGCTTTTATAATCGAAAAGATATTTCGAAGTTTGGTTCCTCAACAACTTTTCGGTTATTCAAATTTCAATATTTTTTTCATCTCTGACTTATTCCTAACGTTCCCTAAATATCACATTCCCCTGACTTTTCTCTGATATGCAGTTTTTCTCTAACCTGCGGTCACCCTGCGCCAATTGATAAAAGGCCGTTCGGGCTTCCCCGGAACTCATCGTTTGGCACGCCTGATACATGAGAGTCCCGAATGGTCCAAATTTACGTCCTGCACATAATTGTGCGGCGTTCGTCCGTGCGACTTACTCCCTCGCGATAGAAATTCACACATCGTCAAAATTGACATGTGCTTTCGTAGACTCAAAGTCCCAAGTAAATTTATCACCTTACGTAAACTTACTATGTCCCACGCCGATCGAATAAATTCCATCATCGGCCGTGGTAATTTTACAGTCGAATGCAAATAGAACAATCTCCGTTTTATTTTCACATTGTTAGCTGCAGTGAAATCACACTAGATTGCAAATAAGTACCGTAGTCTCGTAAATTAATCAGGTTATACATTGTAATTTGAAAAAACACTGCACGTATAATTACTAGCCGATTGTTAATATTACCAAAGCTTTTTTTACAGTGTACAAGAAAAAGTCTGCCTCAGCCCGGATTTGAACCGAAAATATAAATATCGCAAAGAGTGGAAATAGACGCCTAAATTTACTTTTTAAAAATAATCTTTTTATAGTTTAGGCTTAGCTTCGAAAATTTTATAAATATTTTATAATTGTTGATCAATGATTATACCTTCACATACAAGATGCAGCTTGTAAATATAAAAACATGGTTTTTATTGAAAGATTTGTTAATTATGTTTATGAGATTCATGATTAATATATTTATATAATTTATAATAAACGGTCAATGCGAAGAAATAACTTAAAAATTATTATTAACCTCCCCTTGAGAGTGGAGGTGAATTATTGGATGGCCCCCCTAAAGCCCTTCTCTGGATCCGCGCCTGACCTGAATTCGTCACTAGTACACAATAAGGTTCGTTTTCACTCGAGAAATGCCAAGACCTGACCGGCCACGCGCGCGTACCAGACGACTGCAGGTCCATGGCTTGCCCGCGTGGAGCGCTATATCACTGGTTGAATCTATCATTTGGCGTCACTGGTATATGCAGTAACGCTATTTTATGTAAGTCACTTACTGATTCACCCAGTGAAAGTGGAAAAATCACTGGTTCACCAGTGATAATTCAAAATACTGATTCAACCAGTGACAATTTCGCTGGTTCAGTTTAAGAGAGGACAGAAAAGTTCGAAAAAAGAGTATATAATTTGAAATCCGGCCAATATTATTAAAAAATATTGGCCATCGATGTTCACTACATCGACATATAGTACTGGACCGCTAGCTACGGCTATCGGAATTCGGAAGTGGAATATGGATTAGAGTATTTCCACTTGTGACGTCATTTCAAAATGTCCGAATACTTCAGGGAAAACATTGCATTGTATACATTGCGTCGAGTGTATTATCTTAGTTAAAGAATTGTGTTTATCGGCAAATGAAAAATGTCTAGTGAATACTTTTTGAGTTTATCTAGCAAAGTGAAGGTCCGTTATTGTAATAAACTAAGTGCAATTGACAATTTAGATCCCTACGCTCTGAAAAGTGAGGAATTTTCCACTAGTATTAGTGATGCACCCGTAGTGAGTGAGTTCGATCTTGTAGAGTATTTTATGCTAATCCATAGTTATTACACTTACAAACAATTAGAAGCTTATAAAATCTTGGAGGCTTTCAAGTTTTACTGAGCCGAATTGATTTAAAAAGCGGAGTACAGAAAGTAGGTGACAACTTTGAAGTGCGTGGTGAGGTTAGTATTAGCATGTTTATTTTTTATGAACTTCATAGATTCTTATATCACAACATTTATATTGAAGTATATTTTGTTTTGTAATGTGTCACTAAATTTTGTATTTATTCAATAATAACGCTTACTTAAAAAATAGCATACACTTTTGAACATATTGCCAGATGCTTTAAATTTGAGGTTAGGAAATGTTCATTGTAATTAAAAAATCTCCTTGACTTTTTCTAATAAATGCAGACAATATTTCATTTATTCCCTGAGAATGTTTAACTCTCAGCAGTGAAAATATTTGTAATTTCACAACAAAATTTACTTTGATATAAATGTTTTGATATAAGAATGCATGCAGTTAATGAAAAATGAACATGCTGATACTAACCTCACCACGCACTTGAAAGATGTCACCTACTTTCTGTATTCCGCTTTTTAAACAAATTCGGCTCAGTAAAACTTAAAAGCCTCCAAGATTTTATAAGCTTCTCAATGTTTTCAAGTGTAATAACTATGGATTATCATGAAATACTATACAAGATCGAACTCACTCACTACGGGTACATCACTAATACTAGTGGAAAATTCCTCACTTTTCAGAGCGTAGGGATCTAAATTGTCATTTGCACTTAGTTTATTACAATACCGGACCTTCACTTCAACAGATAAACTCAAAAAGTATTCACTAGACATTTTTCACTTGCCGATAAACAAAATAATACACGCGACGCAATGTATACAATGCAATGTTTTCCCTGAAGTATTCGGCCATTTTGAAATTGTATGGCTTAATGGAAATACTCTATATTAGAGATCCTCTAGGGAGAGTTAAGACATGTTTTCCCCTCCAATGATCACCGCTGTACCGGAATTTGATATTTCACTGCTGCGCGAAAAGTTTGAAAAATGACGTGTAGCGCAATATGCGACAGCACGCGAGCGAGCATCGAGAAATTTTCGTATTTAAGAAAAAATATTAAAAAATGGAAACTGTGTAATGCAGGCCTATTATTTATTATAAATTAGTTTGTTTAGTTTATTTATATTGAAGCTATGATGTGTGAAGTGTGATATGCGAGTTCAGTGATTAACAGGGGGATGGCTCTCCTATAGAGGCCTGTAGAATAAATGTGTCATGAGATTTGAAGACGACCGGTGGCGGTGCTGGCTGTACTTTTAGGCCGACAATTATTCAAATGCATGGGGAAAATACAAATTTAATTTATTTTAATCGTTAAAATACGTTTTTTGCATATATTTATATTGGAAAAATCTTTTATAGCATATTAAATATCTAATAAATTAATAATTACTATTGAAAAGTGAAGAAAACATTATTTTGATGATTAAATACGAATAAACTTTTCACAGAGTACCAATAATAAATCTACAAAGTGAACATTAAATCTTTATGCATTGACATATGAGTAGAAATTTCGCAAGTGAGCCTACGATTTTTGATGTTGGAAGAAAAATTAAAACTAAGTATTGGAAAATAATCTACTCATTAGTATAAGAGCACGTTATAAATTTTTTTGAGAAAAATCCATTTGTTTATTTACAATGTCCGATTAAACATTTCTGCATCGTTTGATTAACAAATTATTATTTCGTAAACTATTCATGGAAAATTGATGAAAATTTCAGGGAATGGTGAAAAATAAATGCATTTAACAATAAAATTCTGAAAAATGTGCTATTTGTTATTGATGCTAATTTATATTATTTTTTAATAAACAAATGGCGATTTGACCCTGTTCTACACACGATATTTGAAATTTTTTTAAAGTAGTGGGAAGCCTGAACGCTTACGATCCAGAAACCGTTTCAACTTTTTTGGGCTCGCTCTTTGGATTAATGATAAATAATATTGTTTAGCGCCGCGAGCCGCATGCCGCGGTGACCGCACGAGAGGCGCCGTTCACAGGCTTGTGCTTGCCGGTTCTTATAAAACGCGATTTTTTTGCGAAGTCGCAAGCTTCGTATTTTAGCCAAGAGAATAATGAAATCAAAGAAGGGGAAATTGTGATAAGCATAAATTTTGCAGAAAATTGCACGCTTCATGTGCAAAATGCAATCCAGGGCCATCATTGGGCAAATAATCAAGCCGCTCTCCATCCGTACGTAATATATTACTGCCAAAATGGAAAACAAAAGCACGACAGTTTCGTCATTATTTCAGAAAAATTGACTCACGATACGAGCGCAGTTCATTTACTCAATTCGAGAGTTATCGAGTAATTAAAAAAAACCCGTATGGAAAAATTTCGTGCCGCTGTACCGTTTCTGTCTAGTCCGCCTTGA
>CAKNWT010090564.1:0-12274 GCA_932066315.1 Andricus coriarius | reverse complement strand
TAAATTTGTAAATTTATCCAGTTTGAAATTATAATTTTTTAATTTATCCAGTTTGAAATTATAATTTTTAAATTTATCCAGTTTGAAATTATAATTTGTAAATTTATCCAGTTTGAAATTATAATTTAAAAATTTTGAAATTTTAAATTTATCAAGTCATCCAGCAATAAATTCAAAAACCATCAATTTGAAATTCTGAAATGTTCAAATTACGCCATCTGCAAATTTATTTATAAAGTCCGAGTTTATCAAGTCACCTAACTGTTATTTTTGATATTACAAAATTTTCTACAGTGGTAATTCCAACATGACAAAACTGGAAAGTGTCCACTTTTCTTTATGAATTATAAATTTATCAAGTCGCAAAGCAATACATTTCAAAACCATCAAATTCAAATTCTGAAATTTCCAAATTAGGCCCTCTGCAAATTTATTTATAAATTCCAAGTTTATCAAGTTGCCCAAGTATAAATTGCGATATTGCAAAAATTTTCACATTGATAATTCCAATATTAAAAAACTGGCAAGTCTTCACGTTTCTTTATAAATTATAAATTTCGCAGTTCGCCAAGCAATGAATTTCAAAACTACCACAAATTTCTAGTTCTGATATTTCCAAACTGGGCTGCGCCACAAATCTATTTATGAATTCTACATTTAGTAATTAATAATAGATAATAATTTTTTACACTAATCGATAGTTTTTTCATTGCTCTTTGATGATAATAAATATTATTCCTAGATCTGAAAAATTCGAAAGGTTATTATACTGCTGGGTGACTTGATACATTTTTTAATTTATAAAGAAAAGTGGACTTTGCCAGTTTTGCAATGTTGGAATTATCAATGTGAAAAATTTTGAAATATCGTAATTTATAGTTGGGCGACTTGATAAACTTTGAATTTATAAATAAATTTGCAGTCGAATTCAGTCGACAACAGTCGACTTCAGAGCACCGGAGCACGAATTTGACAGGTGGTCTGCATGCCGTGTTTGCTTTGCTGCTTACAACTACAGTCTTATGGCCTTCACATACACAGGACATCTCAATTTTGTACCCACTTTTTTCCATTTCGCGACGTATTCAGCAAAAATGAGGTTCACCATCATCAAGTTGTGGGTCTTCGAATATAGGATGACGCCTGAAAATCCTTCGGTGGTGCCAGAATTGTGAATAAAAAAATAAATTTGCGAACGGTTCTCGCTGTTCGAATGCTGTCTTCTGCTATTTGCAGATTGCTTCCTTTCAAAAAATTTATGATTTTAGTATAAATCATGATTGTCTCAGCAAAAGGCTTCATTCCTCCACATTTTATTGATCCGAGGATCTCGCAAAACCCCTGATATTTGACGAGTTTTCTTTCTTTCGTTCTCAAATACTTAAGAAAAATTATATTTTGAGTCAGTGCCGTACCTATAAAAAAAAATGCACGTCGGATTTAACTAACACCCTTAATCTAACTTAACCGCTGCTTATTTTCAAATGTTTCGCCTTACTTATAATAACAATAATCTTAATGCTTATTCCACGATTTTGAAATGAACTTTTTGCTATTTACTTTCCTTTAATAGGATTACCTCTTTGGCTCTGCCCTGTTCCCTTGCTTTCTCTTAATTCTTCCAATTTCTTCATCCGCATCACTCCCTGTCCATTACCATCCAAAATCCACCTTACGCACTCATCCACACTCAACTGTCCATCTTCCTCTCCTATACACCTCTCTAACACATGTGCCCATGACTCCATTTCGCATCCACATACTCTGCACAGGTTGTCCACCTCATCCATATAATATCTACAAGCTCTCACTCCTTCTCCCATTCTAAACCGTACAACCCTATTCCGTTTGTCTTCCTTTTCTATTTTTTGCAAATATTCTGGTTCTGTCAACCCTTTGACCATCATATACCATCTATTGTAACTCGAATCCATAATCTTTCCTTCTCTCTCCTGACCTTGTCTTACTAATAGCTCTAATTCTATGTTCTTCCAATCCAGAACCCCTTCTTTTATATCATAAACCCTCCTCATTTTTTTTCTTTCTTCCCCCCATTTCGAATTTCCCAAATTGCCTCTTGTCTCCTTGTTCTGAACTTCGTCCAAGCATACTTGTGTTATTCTGCTCCCCTCTCCCCCTTTCAGCTTCTCTTCAAACCTCCAGGCTGTCTTAATTTGTCTAGTTACCATTTTTCCCTTCCTAATTCTTCCCTTAACGTGTATCTTGGGCAACTCCAACTAACCCGCATTACCCATCTCAGAAATCTCTCATGCATGCTTTCAACTTTCCTATGTTCCTTCCATGCCCAGACCTCCACTCTATAACACAACACCGTCAAAACAACGCATCAAACAACTAAATCCTCATTCTCCAATCGCCATTGAACCTTCTCTTTCCTATACCCCATACTTGGCCCATTACTTTACTTGCACATTCGATTCTTTTTCTCACCTGCACCTCGTTTCCCCCTCCTGTCTCAAACTAAGAAACTAAGTAACAGAACTCCTCCACACTTTATACTGTTTATCCGTTTATTTTCCAAACGTAACCAAATTTGGTATTTCTACTTCTGAAGCACATCACCTTGGCCTTCCCTACGTTCACCGTCAGTTATTTTGTTTCCACATACTCTTCGAAAATTTTCATCATCAAGATCATCCCCTTCTCATCGTCTGCTAACAGAACTACGTCGTCCGCGTATGCTAGAGAGTATAGTTTGGTATTACCCAAAATTGTTCCCCATTTCCCTTTCTCCTTTAGCTTCTCCTCTAGGTCTGCCACCATCATATTAATGAGTAGCGGACTCAATGGGCACCCTTGCCTTAGACCTCTTCCTGTCCAGAAAACCTCCCACCCCCCTATCTTCACCCTAATCCTGGTTAAAAGTTAAAAATAGTAGAAATTTCCTTTATCCTCTCCACCAACCCTTCCTCTATTCCCCCCCCCTCTCCCATTGCCTGCGATAGCACTTTTCTATTCGCTGAGTCAAACGCTGCTTTAAAATCTACGAACAAGGCGACTAATTTCCTCTATTTTTCCCTAAATTTCTGTTAAGCAAGTAGTTGAGTACGTTTCGCTTCTATCTGGCTCTCTAACCTTTTTCTTGGAATTTCAGCGTATATTTTATAACCCACTGGCATGAGAGTGATCTCTTTATACTCCTCTACCTTCCTGTCTTCCCCTTTCTTGACAAGCGGTAACACCAGCCCTGTCTTCCTTTCCTGCGACCAACCTTCTCCTTTCCAAACCTTGTTGTAAATCTTTCCAATCCCTTTCCTAACCCCTACTCCTCCATACTTTATCGCATCATTCTCCATACCATCCTCTCATGTAGCCTTGTTTCTGTTTAGTATATATATATTGTCTCATCCACTTCTCTTCTTATTTCATTCCCTTCCTCCGTTTCTTCCTGGACTATCCTTCTATTCTCCCCTTTGATCCTATTTTGTTTTCCCTCTAACAGACCCTTGAAATAATCCGTCCACTCACCTATTTCTATTTCTACATTCACGCCCTTCCTTCCTCCTTTTTCCCTATTTAGCACATCCCAAACCCTACCTTCTTTTATCGCTTTTTCTACTTCTTCCTTGTATTTCTCCTGTCCCCTTTGCTTTTTCCTTTCCAACATCCTCCCATATTCTCTTTTTCTCCTGTTGTACTCCGCCTTCTCCTTTCCTCCATTTTCTTACACACTCTTTCATTCTCTCTTTACTCTCCCTGAATTCTTCGTCCCACCAGCCTCTCTTTCCCTCTTGTCTTCCTTCTTTTGTGACTAACTCATCCCTTACCTTCTCAATCGACCCTTTCAACCTTTCAATTAATGAGTTTACTCTCTCCTCTTTTTCATACCTAACATTCTCCTTTTCCATTTTTTGTTTAAACGCTTTTAATTTATCTACTTCGCAGACTCCCATTTTCATGTTCATTTCTCTCCCGCTTTCCTTTTACCCTCTGCCGCGCTTACGGACGCCACCTATCAGTGTAGCTATTACCGAGAAGTGCTCGGACCCTATCTCATTCCCCACCTTCATACTGCCTTTCATATTCCTCATTCTTTATTGTGCAAATGGTAAATAATAAGTACTATAGAATCAAAGTGTGCTAAGGAAATAAAATGATATCTGAATAACGTAAGAGAAAAGTTAATTAGCTTATTGTGGCAGAAGTAAATAATGGTATAAATTATCAACAAAATGAACAGCAGTTTTAGAAATAATTAATCAATTGTTATTAATTATATGAAGGCATATAAATTAAGGCGAAGTGAAAATGGTACAAATAATGAAATCGTTTGAGCTGAGGGAAACAAAATTTGTGGGTTGATATACGAAAAAAGTTTAAAAAAATGTTGAAATCGTTTAATGCCTTCTGTTTTCTTTTTTGATTTTATAATTCAAAGGGCCTCAGGTTTGATATATTAAACTGTTTCCAAAATGTGTGTATATGGCTCAATGAAAAAAAAAAACATTTTTTGCACGTTTTCAAAAATATTTGAATAGAGCAAAAGATTTATTTTATTTTTATTACTTTCAGTCAGAAAAACAGTGAGGTAAACGTCCTAGTAATCGTGACCTTAGTCCCAGTAATCGTGGTGCCAATTTTCTTACTTTTTATTTAATTTAAATGAATGAAACTTCTATTTGCTACTGTACAATGCTAAAGATAAATGGTGTTTTTCATTAAATCTTACTTTTAACATATTTTTAACCATATATTCAAATTATAAACTAGTTTCACGATTATTAGGACCGTCCCAATTACTAGCACATTTACCATACTTATAAAAATTATCGCAATTTTTGATACAATAGGAAAGCTATTTTAAATATTCAAATAAAAAAAACAGAAGACATTAACCGATTTAAACAATTTTGTTTTCCTCCCTTTTTTGATGCCAACTCGCATTTAATTAGTTTCAGCAGTTTCACCCCGCCCTAACGTAAATGGGTACAATTACATATATAACTTATTGCAGTTCAATAGTATTCGGTATATTACAAACGTGATCTTTTCCTGTTTAATTTAACTTGACCATTTTTGACCGAACCACGGAAATAATACCCGTAGCAGAATCGGCTTTTGATCTTATTTCCGATTTGTGAGAAATCGCGTGGGAACGAACTTGATAAAAAAAATCCTTTTAAATCTCATATTAATGTAATCAATTTTGCTAATCAGAAAAAATGCTGTGGTTTGGCTTTCGAAAGGAGTACAAAAAATAATTTAAAAAAAAACGACGTTTTTTGATCATTTTCGAAAAATTGTAGCTTGATCAAAAAACTTGTAAGCATTACTACGTTTTTTTAATTGTTCATCCTAAAAAAATTTACTTAGAAGAACTGCGCCATAATATGTTTGCCCTTATAAAGTTTTTTTTATTTCAAAATTCTAAAAACCGAATGGAAAACATTAACATTATTGCGAATCAATCTAAAATAATTTTGAATTTAATTTTGTTGAAAGTGTATACCCATATCTTAGCTAGATTCATGAAATCCAGTCATTTCATGAAAGGACTAACGTTCTATGGAGCACATATAGTGTAATAGCGTTCAATAAATACCAATTTTAATAATCATCACTTAACCCTAGATTTCGATTGTTTAAAAAATATTAATTTTTTTAACATAATTATTGACAAAAAATTGTGACAAACTTTGACAGAACAAAAATGTTGTATTGTTTCAAATACATTTTTATTTAAACGCAAGAATGTTCTAGTTATTATTAGCGAGGTTATAACGCAGTGAAACACGATTTAATCATACAAGAGAATAACTTTATTATAACCGTGTAGTCTGAGCGTTACAGAGCGACTGAACTGTGTGTCTGATGTGTGTTTGTCTGTGCGAATGAAACAAAAATAGTAAGGGTCAAAGGTGGTAGTGCCAACTAAAGAAACAAACATAAAGGTAGAGAGAATTGGGCATCTAACACTTCTCCTCAATTTCGATTATCTTTGTGAAACCCAAATTAAACATTCTTTGAGTCCCAACACAAATATTTGCAATCTTTGAAACACAACACAAATTTTAGTCTTTGAATCCCAGCACAAATTTAACAGTCTTTTAGTCCCAAACCACGAACACAATTGTCAAACTTTATTCCTGATAAAGGCTTGGTTAGAACATCTGCTGTCATTGCTTCGGTAGGTAGAAACTTGATGATGAGTGGATAAGCCTGAATCGCTTGACGAATGAAATGATGCTTGATGTCCACCTGCTTGGTTCGAGAGTGGAAGACAGGATTCTCGACCAATTTTCCAGCAGAGCGGAGATGCGCGAGATTTGGCTTTTGTCCGGTCCATCTTTCCATGGGGGTTATTCCGTCAGGTGGCGCCTTCGTGGGGCATCGATTTCTTGTGTAATTTGCCGTGGCCATTGCCTCTGACCAAAGTGATGGGAGCGAATTCGCGTCAATCTGCATGCAACGCGCGGCTTCGACCAATGTACGGATACCCGAAGCCTTGAGTAGATCCTCCATTTCCTTGTTGACGAACTCTCCGCCATTGTCGGACTGGATCGATTTAATCTTGCGCCAGAGTTGGTTTTCAACGAGATTCTTATAATCTTTGAATTTTTGTACGGTTACGCTTTTGTTTTTCAGGAAATCTACGAGACATACTCTGCTGTAATCATCTAGAAAAGTTATACAATAGCGTGCGTTCCCCGATGACTGCGTCCGCATCGGCCCGCAGAGGTCTGTATGCACCAGCTCCAGAAGCTCTTTGGAGAAATTTTGGCGGGGTCCAAAGGGAATGCTTAACATTTTTCCTGAAATGCATGACTCACATTTGATTTCGTTGACCGTTGTCTTGAGCTTCAAGCCGTTCACATTCCCGTCCTTGGCGAGTATTGACAGGTCCCGGGCGTTGAGATGTCCTAGGCGGGTATTGCACATTTCGACGTCGGTCTTGTGTTTCGCTTCTTCAGAGATGACATTCATGCGTTGTTCGCGTTCGCGGAGGTAGAATAAATCCCCAATGCGTTCGGCGACGAGCCTTGTTTTACCGGATTGATCTGTCACGACAGCGCGCGATTTCTGAAAAGTAACTTCGTGTCCACGATCCACTATTTTCGCAATTGACACGAGATTCGATCGTACGTCCGGCACATACAACGTGTCTTTCAACGTGACAACATTGTTCAGATAGTCCGCTTCGTCTAAATGTACGTCACCTTTCCCGATTTCGCGAGTTTTCGAATTATCCACAAGTTTCAACGTTCCGTCTTTAGCACTCGCGTTCACGAAAACACTCTCATCGGAACACAAATGCGAGGTGTATACAGACTCTAAACACCAAAGATTGTTCGTACCTTTCGACTTTCGAGCATTGACGGTGAAATAACAATGGGCCTCATTCGTCTTTTCTTTATCGTTATTTGCTTTCATATTCTTCTTTTGCCAACACTCGCTCTCTTTGTGCCCCTTTTTTTGACAATAACCGCACTTGTACCGAAATTTCCCGTCCGCTTTCGTTTTGTATTGATTACTGTCATTCGCGTCACAGCTGTTTCTGGAATCACTCGCGCCACCTTTGCCTTTTTGTTGGAACCTACCGGACGATTTCTGATTCCTCGCCGCGAACATGACGGTGCCACCGTCGTCACACGGCTTTTGATTCCTCGCGTTGTGCTTCTCTACGATTTTTATCTTAAGGGCTTCCACGTCGGGCAAACTATCGCGAGATTCGATGGCACGCCGGAAATTTTCTAAACTGTTCGGCAGGCTGTATAACAGCATAATTGCGAGAAGATTGTCATTTATGTCGACGTCCATGGCTTTCACCTTGTCTACGGCGTCAAAAAATTGGGCGAGATGCGTCCTGAGATAGCCGTCGTTTTTCATTTTCTGCTGCGTGAGACGTTTGAGGAGGGTCGCTTTTCGCGCGGGTCCTTTTGAAGCGTAAACGGATTGGAGTTTTAGCCATACCTCGCGGGACGTAGTGCAGCCTCGAATTTACGCGAGTTCCGAGGGGTTTATCGCTAAGATCAGGTCGGCCTTGCGATCGTTCGTTGTCCATGTTTTAATGGCGGCTTACACGCGTACGAGTTCCGCGCCTTCCCCTGTCTCAACGGGTTTCTCTATTTCGCCGGAAAAGTATCCCCAAGTATCGTTTTTTACGAGTAAAGCTTCGGCTTGAATACACCGCGTATCGCAATTGTCGCGGGTGAGCGTTTCGAGTTTTGTTGTCGTCGCCGCGTACGCCATTTTATTTAGCTGGCATTTCTACTTTTCGCGTTCGCGCACACGACGATTTTCTCACTCGACGCCTCGCGCTCGCGAACTAACTTTACTCGTTTTTATCGTGCTCAAAATTAATCTGATCCCATAACCTATTAGCGAGGTTATAACGCAGTGAAACACGATTTAATCATACAAGAGAATAATTTTATTATAACCGTGTAGTCTGAGCGTTACAGAGCGACTGAACTGTGTGTCTGGTGTGTGTTTGTCTGTGCGAATGAATCAAAAATAGTGGGGGTCAAAGGTGGTAGTGCCCACTAAAGAAACAAACATAAAGGTAGAGAGAATTGGGCATCTAACAGTTTTAACCCAAGAAATCTTTTTAGTCACTAAATTATTTTTGCCTAAAATAAATTGTCTTTCACATTGTGGTAAAAGGATTGCTCAAAATATAATTTTTTGATATAATAATTTTAAACAAAATTTATACAAAATATGAGTTACAATTTTAACGTAGTAATAATTTTTTTCAACCTTTTGGCATGGATATTTCTTGAACTTCTTTAGAATTTATCCAATTTGATGGAGAAAATTTTTTTGTACTTTTAGCAAAAAAATGTCCTTCATACTGTGATATCACCATCTTCAATATTGATTTTCTCGGAACAGAATCATTTTATTTTGGATAAAACCTTTTTTATTCTAATTTAGTACTCACATATCTCGAGCGAAAGTTTTTATTTTTGCAAAAAATGTAGAATTTGTTTTTTAATCGCTATCCAAAGCCGATTTTGAAAACTCATAAAATTTTAATCTCAACATTCTCAATCGATTTTCTCGGGATTGGCTAACTTAATTGCATCAAACTTTATTTGCCTATATTCAAAAACTCAATATATCGGAAGCTTGTTTTTATTTTATTTTTATACTAAAAATTGAACTTTTTATCGCAATCCGCAATCAAGCCTGGTTGTCAACTTCCACATCCATTTCATCGAACCTGGATAAATAACTTCGGCTCGAACGTCAACATTTAATACAAATTTTACTACGTATGAAAATAAAACGTATCCTAGTACATGGCTATGCGTGACAATAAAATCAGTGATGAAGGCAGTGGAGAGACTCGTTCCCATTTCTTACAAAAAAAACCTTCTATAATGTAAAAAACTGAAAATGTCAAAATTGTTTTCTTAGCTGAATTGAATGAAGCGAAAATTGTATTTGACAGAACTCTCTGTGACAAGTATTATTTGCATTAAAATGTGTTATCAAATATTTTGTTTGAATCTTCTTATCTACGTTGTGAACAACGTTTTTACAAGAAAGTGACTACACGTACAGGAAAATGCGTTAATTTGTACCAAAATTTCGCTACAAATAGCCCCTTTTCCAGAGCCCCCTATTCGTACCGAAAATGTGCGGCTATTCGTACCAAAATTTGGATACACGTAGCTATTTTTCGATAGAAATATAGTACCTTTTAAGCGAGGAATGTGGGCTTAAGTTGTTTTAACTATTTTATTTTTATATTAACTTTTTTCTTATTAAAGATATATGTTTAACTGTTCCATTAGGTTTGAAAAATTGATAACTTGAAAACTAGATAAAAGTAATTATTCATAAAATTCTTCAAGTCTATAAAAATAATCTTTAATGTAGGAGATCGGATAAGTGATATTATTTTTCGTACAAAAGTTCTCAGCGCGCTCCGTTAGCTCAGATGGTTCGGTGTTAGGACTTAGGTGGAGATAAATTCATCGGTCGTGTGCGGTTAGGGTTCGTGTCTTCGTACTTGGGGATAATTTCAGACGGTGTTACGTGCGTTTGCTTCAAGATTCAACTTATGTAATTACTAAATATGTAAAATATTGTACATATAAAATAGAATTTAACAATCAATTAAATAATTAAACGGTGAAAACTACTTTTTCTTTTGCTTTTGGAGAAATTTCTTTGATAGTCGCAATTGTCGCGGATGAACTTAAAGCGAACTAATACTTTTTAATGTGAAGTATAAAAATTCTCGACCTCTGCTTGGAGTTAAGTGTAGATAAAGTAAATGCGATCCAATACTTTTTAATGCGAAGCATGCACGTTCAAGTCTCGCCGAATTGAAACGCATTCAAAATACTAACACTTTTTAATACTTTTCAACGCAATGTTTTTGCAGGGCAAGCAAATCCAACAGAAAGATTTACGACCCTACCGGAAATATAGATTATTTTTAGATACTTTCTAGACTCAGCTCCTCTAGTGAAAGTCTAGGACCATTTTATGATGATCGCCTTGTCTAGGGTTCATCTAGAGTTCATCTAGTTGTGTCTAGTAAGATTTACCTGCGACCCTTTTGAGTCTAGCATTCGTCTATAATTATCTAGAAAGGGTCAATTCTAGATGATGTGCTCCTAGAGAATCTTATCTAGCAATCGTCTATATTTTCAGTAGGGTAGGCTAATTAATACGGCAATAAAGGCATATTTAGAAAAATATATCAGAAACTACGGGATGACAATTTAGATGATTTACGATTTGCGTTGAACACAAGTGAAGATTCTTCGACAGGTTTAACACCAGCTTTGTTAAATTTAGGAAGAGAACTGCAAACAATTCAAAATAAAATTCTAAGAGTAAGAAAAATGGGCAGATAGGATTCGACAATTAAAAATAGAGAGGAAGTTCTTAAAAATTCAGACACAGCATACGAAACAGTCACAATATTATAATTTAAGGCGTAGACTGACAAGATTTGAAATTGACAAACAAGTTTTAAAAAGTGATGAAACCTTATCCAATAAAGGGGAAGACATAGCTAAAAAGTTGAATAAAATGTTTGAAGGACCATTATTTATTAAAGCCAAAATTCCACTGACAATTTACGAGATAAAAATAAAAAATATGCCCGCTGCGCGGGCACATTCTGCTTGCGCGCCGCGCGCGCGGCTCGCAAGTTTGAGCGCGCCTAGGGCGCGCGACTGTTGATTCTCGCGCTTCGCGCTCGAGAATGTATTCATCTCGCGCTTCGCGCTCAATAATAATGTATTTACCTCGCGCTACGCGCTCGGTCTTCATATTTTCCACGCATTTGTGCACAGACCTTTTAAAATTAAACGTCAAAGCTTTAACAGCTGTAATTTTATGATTGTTAATTCTCTTTTGTTAAAGCTCCTTCGGCTTTAACGAACAGATTCTTATCACGCATCTCGTGCTTCGCACACTATGTTGTCAAAAATCTGGTACTGGCACTGCTTATTCAGATATTGCAAAATAATGTACAATTTTTATTTTTCATGATGACATTAAAATTTTCTCCTTACATTGCACTAATTTGTATTCTCAGCTGCCCTGAAATGCGCCCAGTTTGAGCGCGCAAATCAAAAACTGTGATTCAAACCCCTCATAAACTACAATCATAAAATGAAATTAACCATTTTGTTTTCAATTTGACTTTATAGAGGGTTCTCAAAGCACCTACGGCCTTGACGATTACATTCTCATTGCGATACTCGCGCTTCGTGCTCAACAACTAGGTTATACAGATGATTGCTTTTGAAAAAATATGTTATCGAGCGCGAAGCGCGAGAACCAACAGTCGTGCGCCCCAGGCGCGCTTAAACTTGCGAGCGAAGCGAGCCGCGCACATAGCGCGCCATGAGAATGTGCCCTCGCGGCGGGCAGATTTTTTTGATTTTTAATGTTTTTTTACGATTATAACAAAAACTAAGCGCCTTATCGAAAAATGGTTAATAAACAATTTTGAGCTGTTTTTTGGATGAGCAACTTCAATCTATTCATTTTTTTCTCATAGCTTGTGTCGTTTGTCCAAACATTTAATTTTTTTATTTTTAATGTTGTTTTCACGAATAAAACAAAAACTACGAATCCTATCAAAAAGTAATTCATAACAAACTTGTAGATCTTTTTTAGGTGCACGACTTTTATCTCTTCATCTTTTTTTGTATCTTGCATAGTTTGATAGAAAAATGGAGTTCTTGATTTTTTATTATTTTTAGTGCGACCAAAATTTGAATTTTTTATTTTTCGAAAAAATTCAAAAAGTTCTTATGATAATCTTGTACGGCTCTCA